>JAVTVY010012864.1:0-51808 GCA_036873755.1 Hanleya hanleyi
CACCGTCAATGTGATCTGCTACGCCGAGTTTGACAACATCATTCAAGTGGACAAAGCGCGCAACGTCCTGTGTGACTTCTCCACCTAACATGGATGCAGACCAGATAACCACCGTGCTGGAGAATGACCCAGAGACACGTATGGTGTTTCAAGGGGTGTTCGCCCGAGATGTGTTCCCATTAGACCGTATGTATCCTGCTGCTTACGTTCTCAACACGGACCCGATGGATCGGCCCGGTGAACATTGGGTGGGCGTGTACTTGACAGAACAGCAGGGCGAATAGTTTGCCCCTTGCGGCCTGCTACCCCTCCATCCCGATTTAACAGACTTCATGGATCAAGGCACAAAGACGTGGTGTTAGAACAGTCAAACGTTGCAAAGCCTGACCAGTAGCGTGTGCGTACAATATTCCCCTTTTTTCCGAACCATCGATGCCGGGGAAGACCCGTATCTACCATCGTACAGATGTTTGACGAGTACCCCAAGACCGAGGACCGAGATGTACTCGTATATGACTGGGCCGCCCATCATTTCAATGTACAAGCCCCGTTCTGAGCTTAAGTTCTTTCAATGTACAAGCCCCCCTGTTCTGGGCTTAAGTTCTTTCAATGTTCAAGCCCCCTGTTCTGGGCTTAAGTTTTATCGATTTCAATGTACAAGCCCCCTGTTCTGGGCTTCAGTTTTCACGTGGTTGTTCTCACGTTGTTGTTGTTGAATAAAAAAACAAAATGAGATTTCACCCAAAAAAACCCTGTCTTGTGTGTTTTCTATATGAGCATAATGCATGAAGGCTATAACAGACATGTGGGGATTTGGTGAAACTGGCTTCGAACACCGTGGAGAAAGTAGCCCATCAGTGGCCTAGGATAATCCGAAATTCACCCGCGCAGGCGTGCGGCCGGATAAGGCGCGCGCGCACTGCGGCCGGAGTAACCCGCGCGCGCGCGCGCTGCGGCCGGATAACCCACGCGCGCTGCGGCCGGGGCGGGGCGGAGCCAGGCCGGACCGGGCCGGGCCGGAAAAACCCCCGGAGGTTGAACATCCGGACCCTAAGTCTAAGGGGAACATTGGAACTCTTCTGTGTTCGAAGGTAGTTTTAGTGAAACCCGGAAGTGACGTCTGTGCGCAGAACCCACAGCACCACCCAACCCCAACCATGGACCCCTAGTGGTGGGTCAAACACACCCCCACGCATCCCCAAACATGCCTGCTTTCTATACTACGACCAGACTGCGCATGCGTAGGCCCTTGAACACGGACGAACCCTGAGTCCAATCGGATGCTGCTTCACAAGAGCTTCAACATAAGACCTCATACGACTCCATCGGACCCATAGTGACCCATGTTGGCGCCAAAAATGTCTATTTCCATACACTTTCTCTACTGCGCATGCGCAGAATGACGTCAGTTCCACGTCACACCCACCCCGTCGGATACTCCCTCACGACTGCTTTACATGGATACCTCACTCGATCCCATCGGCCCAATAGGGGGCCTACCTAAACCCCAACACGGCTATTTCTATACTACTGCCAGACTGCGCATGCGCAGACTATTGACAACGAACGTCACACTAGCCCAGACGGATGCTCCCTCACTCACTTCAAAATAAGACCTCATACGACACCATAGGATCATTAGGGGCTCACCTAAACCCTAAAACGTCTATTTCCACACCCTTTTCCCAGAATTCCCTGTCTGCGCATGCGCAGAATGTGGACAACGGCCGAGACCCTAGTCCAATCGGATGCCCCTCACATAGGCTTCACATTGATACCTCACTCAACTCCATCGGCTCATTAGTGGCTCACTTACATCCCAAAACGTCTATTTTCATACCCTTTCTCTATTGCGCATGCGCAGAATGACGATATTCCGACCCCACATCCACCCAGTGGGATGTCCCCTCACATAGGCTTCACATGGATACCTCACTCGACCCCATCGGTCCATTAGGGACCCACCTAGATCCCAAAACGTCTATTTCCATACCCTTGGTCTACCGCGCATGCGCAGAATGACCATATTCCAACCCCACACCCAGACCATCGGATGCCCCCTCACATAGGCTTCACATTGATACCTCACTCGACCACATCGGTCCATTAGTGGCTCCCCTAGATCCCAAAACGGCTATTTTCATACCCTTGGTCTACCGCGCATGCGCAGAATAACCATATTCCAACCCCGCACCCAGCCCATCGGATGCCCCCTCACATATGCTTCACATTGATACCTCACTGGACTCCATCGGACCACTAGGGGATCCCCTAGACCCCAAAACGTCTATTTCCATACCCTTGATCTACCGCGCATGCGCAGAATGACGATATTTCAACCCCACACCCACCCCATCGGATGCCCCTTCACGAATGCTTCGCATTGACACCTCATACGACCCAATCGGTACACTAGGGACCCCTCTCGCCCCCTTCGGGGATCTCCGTGTCTCTTCGGACACCTCCGTGTCTCTTCGGTGATCTCCGTGACATCTTCGCAACTATGTAGCGAGCGTGCAACAATGTTGCAATTTCGGGGAGCCAGGTGTTCGGCACGTGACAACCCCAAGCAGACGACAGCGAAATTCTGGCGGGAAATGCAACATTGTAGCGAACGTACAACAATGTTGCAATTCGGGAGCCAGGTGTTCGGCACGTGACAACCCCAAGCAGACGACAGCGAAATTCTGGCGGGAAATGCGACATTGTAGCGAACGTGCAACAATGTTGCAATTCGGGGAGCCAGGTGTTCGGCACGTGACAACCCCAAGCAGACGACAGCGAAATTCTGGCGGGCAAAACCCCATCCGAAAAGACACGGAGGTGAACGACATTGTGGAAAAACCCCACAGACAGGTCAGTACATATCCTATCATGTTCACAGGTCACGCGCCATTCACCCAGACCGGAAGTGACGTCATACGGCATGTTCAGAGGTCACGCTCCATTCACCCAGACCGGAAGTGACGTCATACGGGACTGGTGGCGCCCCCTGGCGGAAAAAGGGGAACCAAGAGTTACCTCCCTGGAAAAGGGGGTAGTATCCGTCCCCTCTATACTACTCATGCCATATCTCAAATCGGTGTGACTTCAGCATATACGTGCAGAAATGTGCAAACTAAATCAACACAATCGAAATTGTCCGTTCTCTGCTTTGCTATGAACCCCGCTCTCCACGTCGATCGGTCAACGTCTTACAATATAACATTAACCGATGAGCCAGAATTAAACCATTACAGTATCCGATCTTCGTATAACACCGAAGGAATTGCAACAGCCGGATACTCCATCTTCTGTGACGATGGTGCAATAATCTCAATGGATCGGGCATGCTTGAGCAGAAAGGGCCGTCTCTGTGATATCAGTGGATAGAGAAACATTTCTATAATACTGTCAAGCAGTCCGAGGATTTTCTTTCGATATATTCTGACAAATCTGAAATTGGTTTCCCCATGACAGCGCTGTGTGAAGTCGAGTCCGATTACGCACCATTCACAGCAGCTAGGACCAATGAGCTATACCCTTCCCTATAATGTCTTGCCTTAACGACGGCCCGGACCTCGTCGCTCATCTGAACCTTTATAATATCTGTCGATCAACTTTCAGGTGGGAATCCATCCATATCTGGCCCCGCGAGGTTGCTACAAAACAACCCGAGTAGCCTTGCCGGGTTCTACGTCCCCAACGTCGCAGTGTGTAAGTATAAGATCCTGAACGCATTGTTCAAGTGGCTTCTCCAGTGCCATTTTTGTCACAGTTGCAGACTGCTAGATTTAATTTATTTTAGCGATTCGTCCAAACTATGTTGTACCAAATAATCTGTCCATAATTGTGGTTATTCTTGTGAACACTTTGGAAATTATGTAGCCTAGAAGAAGCCTTTAGTGAACTCTAGATTGGCGCCGTGGTAATACTCTCGGCCTTATCCGGAACTCCGCACGACGGCTGAATATTGAATGTCGGATCTGATAGTTGGACGGTCAATGCGCTCAATCTGGGATACGTCCAAAAGATCTAACAAATGGGTTGATAGACAATCCACAGACGACTCGACAGGCCCGTAAGATAATAATGCTGTGTTACCTCGACTATGGAGAACAGACTTATTGCCCTACTGGCCAGTCTTGACGGATTCCTTTGGGTTGTTGCGCCATCGTCACATCAGATGGATTGGGCTGCTGTGGTAATTCCCACGGCGGCATACGGAACTTGGACAACTGTCTCTATAAGGACGGTTTAATTCTGGCAGATCGGTTAATGGTCTTCAGATGAATGATTTATCGAAAGGTGATTGACGACAGCAGAGCTTCAATATGAAAAGGGCAGACGGACTTTGGCCACATAATTTATTTAATTTGCATATTCTAGCGACAATTTTTCAAGGAATGACAATTTTTGAGACAGAGTAACAAAGTATGAATATCACAGAAGCTCATTGTAATATTTCGGGGTCTGTACGATGATCTCGATTCTGTGCGCCTTCAAATGCATCACTGAAGCAAAATATACGTACAAAAATGTACAAAGTAAAGGACCAGGTATGTTTAGGTGGCCACAGAACAGGTGCCGTAGAAGTGCCGAAAATAAAATATTACATATACAAGAAATTGTTCTGTTGGCATGAAGTACAATATTATATTGCATACTCAGAAAAGTTTCAAGGCACTGAGTCGCATCATTCTCGAATAACAGGGCCGTGAAGTACATGTAGTGTATTCGTGCAAAGTCGCCAATTTCGAGGCGAAAAAACCTATTTCTTTCTATAAACATATGAAGATAAACAATAACCAGAACCAGCTTGATACAGCATACTCACTGTTCCAATACGTAGTAGTAGGCCAAATCTGGTTCTGGTTATCGTTTATCTTCATATGTTTTCAGAGAACAATAGGATTTGTTTTCATCTCAAAATCAACTATTTTGCACAAATGCACTACTTTACGGCCCTGTTACTCAAGAATCATGAGACTCAGTGCCTTGAATTTTTTCTGAGTATACAATATAATATTGTACTCAATGCCAACTGAACAATTTCTTGTAGTGGAAGTATTTTGTTATGGTACTTCTGTATTGCACGTGACCTGGGGTCATTTACCCATCGAAAGATGCAAGGTCCTTAGCTAACTGGAATAGTCCGTTCTCTGCTTTACAACAAACGTCGCCCTCCATGTCACCTGTCGATCAACAACGTCTGCCCACATAACATTAACTGATCAGTCAGAATTATTACAGATTTTTTTTTCCTGTGGAAAGTGGGGGGGGGGGGAGGCAGCAACCTGTAACCATCTGGGTCATCTATACGCGGTAAGACTGACCCTGTAATCGTGTGTATCCATTTTTCAGCCTACTTTCGGCAACTGCACGAGGGAGTTTCCAGAAATCAATACCACGTGACTTCGTCAGCCAATCAGCCAAAGTTTACCGACGTAACCCCATAGACTGTACGACTCTATGTTAAATCAAGATATTAACAGACAGTGTCTGCGTACTGTTCCAGCTGTCTCCCCTTCAGTGATTGGTCATGCGACCTCGCCATTTTAAACTAAGACGAGCATTCTCATTGGACCACTATTTATAGGAGCCACCCCAATCTTCACACACAACCACGTTTTCAATTTCAAAATCTGGCGTCAAACTGAGAAAATGTTGTTGCTGCTGCATCAGTCAGACATTGGCCCTTCGTAGAAGGGTCCAATACTATAGGCTACGTAACCCCAACGTCTCCCGCCATTTTCGAGTCATGTGATGTCCTACTTGTTCAAAATTACAGATCTACCATACGTCTTGGATGATACGAATGTTATTCATACCTATATATTTTGTAAGCCCAGGCAATATCTGTTTCCGAAGTGGTATGAAAACCTGTAGTTTATAAGATTTCTCGAGTCTGTTCTCCGCTGGATGTGTTGTTTAAAATATGATTTAAACATGCATCACTGTCTTCAAGTTGGATACGAATATATACTTAGAAAAATACCAAAAAAGCCACTATATCATAACCACCTAACATTTTCGGTCTTATAGCCCATTTTTGGACTACCATTACCGAGGTAAAGATACTTCATAGTGCGATCACCAAAACTGTTTAGAAACTCTACAACCCTTAAATTGAATTGAAATTTATTTCACCAATCACAAACATAACATTCTGAATAATTGATCATATATACATTGGCGGGATTAAAACCCCATGGGGCTTGTTTTATCCCTGGTATCGAAATTATATTGTTTTAATACAATGGGTGAATACAAATGAAAATATTGCTGTATTTCATTTTCATTCACGGGCGTTTCGGGTTAGCAGTCAGAATAGTAGGTATGAGGCATAGTGACTAATTATAGATTTGAGATTTAATTTTAGATTTGAAGAGAGAAATCGAAATACATTCTTTCAAACTGGAGGGCAATTTATTCCAAACCCTGGGTCATTTTATTTTGACTGTATAGAACGAAAGATCGGTAGAGTAAAAAGGTCTATAGAGGTTCAAACTAGATTGCCGGGTTTTAAATCGCCTCCCAGTTGTAAGAGATAACCCTCAACATAAAATCATTGAATCTCAAACTCTGTCTGGGCATACATGTGTATAGAACTTATCGAGAGGAATGGATAACATAAGTTCTGTGCTATAATAATATTGCTAAAATGGAAATTGACTGATATCATGCGCACCGGATTGGCTGATAAATAAAAAAGTAAATCGAGAACCAGAGCCGATACTCATGTGAGAGAGAATTGTCGTTTACCATTAGTTCTTCTCAAAAGTTTTTCTATGCGACAAAAAAAAAAAAAAAATCATTAGAGTGGATCGTGATGGCGAAGCTGTTTCACTCATCTTCGTTCCCGAAGGGAACAGAAAATCCTTCTTTTTTTCATTCAAGTGTCAACCGCCGTGAAATACAAGACGGGGAATGAGATTCCTCTCTGACTGTCGTTAATGAGGCAAATTAAACCTCTTACGTAAAGCAGCGTCTGCGTGACATGTTGGTTCTTCTGACAGATCCACGTTAGCAAACGATCGTTATGTCTATATATATTATTGAGCGCACAATGTATGACTCTATAATGATGGTATCCAATACCGATGTCACGATGGACTGAATATAAGAGTGTAGATTGTTATAATACAGGAGTGTTTACCTCTGGGGACTCAATGATGATATTTCAGGGGACAGGGTTTTTTCTCTCGAACCATTGGCAACAGAATAGTAGCAGAATATTGGTTATCACTTCTTCGGGGGAACAAAATGATTAAGACAATTTACATTCATCAAAATATTCCACAGCTATTTCTGAATAGGTACATGGACGGATGGCGTGAATATATAACCATCAATACACCAGATATCAATAATCTGATTGCACTAAAAAAAATATACAAACGTATCACGAGCGATCCAAAAGGATCACGAGTGATCTAAAAAAGTATCACGAGCGAATTTCTCATTTTATCCACGCTGTCCTTGCAGCTGTTCATATGGAAGCTGCGAACGTCGTGAAAAATACGCCCCCCCCCCCTCCAACCCCCCTAAGCATCGACTTATAGGGAACCAGGCTCTAGAAATTAGAGTTTTGATGACGGAAATATATGCGTTTATCGAGGAAAGAGGTATTTCCCTTCCGATCACTCATACCGATATACCAAAATTAAATTGAATTCTCAAAATGCATAAACCATCATACAAAGTTTTATAGCTGGCTCCAAAAAATATACATAAATGTTCCAGAAAATTAATCCAAACTTCTGCCAAGCATGTTAGCAAGACCCATGTGGTAAGTAACATCGTTTTTTTGTTTTGGAAATACTGTGCAGCCATATAAACATTCTTGATGTCCAATTTATGTAACTGCTTAAGAATAGACACGTATCTTCTTGGGATATCGCGACTCTCTATAATACTATTCCACAATAGGACCTTATTGAACACCCATTCGGATTAAAACAGTTCCAGAAACCGATTCCCTAACTGGATCTGATCTTTCTATCTGAAAGGCCTTCGATGACCTCCCGTCACGGTAATAACTCTCTACGTTATCTCATCTTTGACCAATCAACGCAACGTACGAGATGGCTCGACATGGTATTATAGGACAAACGTCTTCTTACGCAACCAACTCACCGGGCTACATGACCTAAAACATTGAATCGAGAAGCAAAGGTCTTGGTTTATGTGACAATGAATTATGTTTCTTTCTGTAAAAGTTTTTCGTGTACGAAACATGAAAAAACAATCAATTTCAGCAAAGTAGAGCGTAGTGGCGGAAGCAGGTTGAGTCATCTCCGTCCTCAAAACAAACAGGAATGCCATTTTTTATTATATTCGAATGACAACGGTCCTCGAACAGAAAACAATAAAATGAGATTTCAATCCGACTCTCTTTAATAGAGGAAATTAAAGCTACGTGAAACACATGCTCACGTCAACGTCAGACGAGTAATTGTTACGGCTGAAGAACGGTATGACCTGTTTGTCCTTCAAACAAATCACAGACAGCACATGGTCTATTATTATTATAATTTGACTCATACAAACATGATGATAGTAGTAAAGATGGTAGTAAAAATTCAAATTTTAAACTTTAAAAGTAATGAAAGACAATACCTTTGGTGACTAAATGAGGATATTTCACAGGGCCGGTAGAAGCAATTTCTGATGGGGGCGGAGGGGGGGAGGGGGGGAGGGGGTTGGCTACTATCATAGCACTTTAGGCGAGAGTCCAGTGGCCGCCTTGGCCATGGAAGTTCCTGGAGTCTAGATCTTCGGTCGCCGGAGACACGTCCTGACCGATTTTTGTCGGATTTCTTTCTTAAACCTTTTACCGTGAAAACTCAATCGAAGGTGGTTTGTAGCCTAGACACATTGTGCAGACGTAACGGGTAGAATTCGCATGGGCAATGGGGTATTAATACGTTCATTACAGAAGTAGCGCCGTCTACATTCATAATTTAAAAGTATAGATGGCGCTAGTTATACAGTGAGAACAGACTACAGGGATCTTTTTTTCGTTTTAAGCAACATTAAGCACTTTAGAATTGTACTGTTTGTAGAGAACACATATCCACAGTTTAATGTTTCCACAAACGTATCAGTTTTTATAACTGGCCATAACTGTGAGCAGCGAATTATTTCATTGACAAGGGACACAAGAAGAATAACAAATGTGAGAAGACCCTCTATCCAGTCCGCCATTATAGTTACTAGCAGGGAATTGTCTGGAGAAGAGAGTACTTGCGGCAAAATTATCCCCCAACCTCTACCCCCACCATTCCGCTCTAAACAGCAGGTTTCTGTGTCGAACCTATGACAACAATATAGTTACACAATATATACTTCGTTAAAGTAAAATGACCATTACCAATTCTTTGGAGAAAACGCAATCAGAATAATGGTTTCTGGTCATATGCATGGTACGTCGGTCCACGTTTCCTGCAACATTGCATGTTATCGTTTAAATACAATCTGGATCATTTCTTCTTAGGTTTGTAAAGGCAGAAAAATTCATTTTTAATTTTTTATTTTATTTTGATGCATGTGAAGAGATAAATTGGAAACTGAATGGACGGAGATTAAACCGACCCAAAATAACGATGACTATAGCATATTTGTCAAAATATCCCACGATACACTGTCAACACATATATTTCTCATGAGGTATATGAACCCATTCATGAAAACGATATCTTCCAGCGATGGTGGGGAAAATGACAGCATCGTGACCTTAATAGTCAATATGCTGACTGCATCGTATCCATAAATACACAACAGGCCCATGAGTCCTTTTCGGACAGGATGGTGTTTTGATGATTTTAGACACGTTTTCATATACAGGTGTTCATGTGGGTGTAATAAATGATTTGACCACACAGTCCCTAGCAGCGGTATATTTGGGAATAGCTTCCACGATTGTAGAGTTTTTATGAGGAAAATATATGGCATTGCGAGCGTCAGACGCTCCAAGGTTAGAAAGATAGGGAAACATTCGTGGAATGCAAGATTCTGTAAGCTGCGATCATGACTTCAACTCCGCTGTGCTTTCAACTGCCTCATAGCAGAATTTGTTCTGTTTGTGCACGATACGTGGCTGCAAACGTGCGCAACATGAATGAGTGAGTGAGTGAGTGAATATGATTTAACGTCGCTTTCAACTATATTTCAGTCATATCACGACGTTGGGTCCTATTGCTTTTCACACTCAGGAACCACACGGGTGGGGTCCTATTCCTTTTCACACCCGGGAACCTCACAGGTGCCTCAGTTAGTCGCCTCTTACGACAAGCTCTCTGAGGAGCTGAGGTTTATACTTACCATGACCTGCGATGTTCACAACGACATCCCAGGTCAATCCCCGGAAGACCCACGGGGCGCAACATAAATGACCTTATATGGGCAATTCACCATATACAGGCAAAAATAAACAGTAATTACTCCCAGATATGCATATATGGTGCAGCATTGCTGAACCTGATAGGAATACTAAACGTACACGAACCAAGCAATTCGGCCGTCTAAGATTGCTATTGCAGACTGAAGATGGCGGCTCTAATTTGTTCTTGAGTTGAGTTGGAAAGCGGATGAAAAATTCATCAAGACCAACATGAACCTAGGTATTTACTTGTCAAGTATAGTAATAAACGGTCCAGGGTAGAATTTGTATTACAACCTTATACCTGAGGCACAGTTCGACCAGTTTACTAAAAGTAATGTTTTGCTTAAAACAGCTAATTCTCTCATTTTTAAAATATGCAGGGAATAACACTGGTCCGCCAAGCTGTCCAACTGGTGGGAAAAGTGAGTACTTCCAACAACTGATTTTCTATGTGACTGTTTTGGAAGTCAAAAGCTCAAAATCAAAACAGAAAAGCTGAAGACAGTGATACTACATAATGACCTGCCAAAGATCATAGCTTTCGACATCTGGTGCTGTTTTAAAGCTGTTTCTAACGCGACGTCGCTGGCATCCCAGCTCTACTTTTAATGTCACATCAGGCATTTTGTTCAGTTTCCTCTTATGTCTTGTTTTAGAACAGCTGACATACATCGCAATACAAGCGTCTAGTCCGTCATTCATAATTCAGCCGTCGTCCATTAAAGAATATCCGCGTCCATAATCCAAAGACCTATTCCATATCCATATAACAGTATTAGCACCAAATTCAAAAAAGACAATCATAGTATACATAAACATAGGCTAGTTTCCTGCAAGAGAGAAGCGGTCAACAGTTTTCAATGATGCCGACAAGACATCATGATGTTCCAAAAATATAAAATCCGTATCGCTGATCAGTATTCTTAATCCATAATAATCGTTCTAAAGTCGTTATCTAGAGAATGGTGTATCTCAGTCACGCTTTGATTGTGAATGTTCATATGAGCACCATGAGGATCTTGAAATACATGGGTTCATACGGCCCCTAGCCCCGGGTTAAGCGGAATTAGACACAAGTTACGGAACGTAACGCCATAGATCTTGCACGCTATACGTTCGTATTTTGTTATCAGCGTGCGATATGTATCGCCAAATTTGAGAAACTTTGAGTGGAGGCGCTTGGAGGAATAGTCCTGTTTTATAAGTTTCTGCAACAATGTTTTGTGACGTTGATTGAAATCGTCACAATTAACACAGGATCTAGTAGGCAGTGTCCGAGGTCCGAAGCAGTGATATAGGAAAGGGATTGTCGATATTATTTACTTACCGTCGGGTCTTATTTAATGCATATTATCAAAATGCTTTCAGATAGCATTCATCATAGCATCATACGCCGAGTTTGAAAATCTTCAAAAGTTTCGTGGTTTGTCTGGAAACACTCTCACGCGGATAGTTTTTGGGTATGCGACTTTTTAAAATTCAATATATAGAATTTGAACTTCACAAGATACCTGATGACAGATAATATGGTATCAGTAATAAACATTACATAACTGTACATGGGTGGTTGTATTTTGTTTGCGAAAAGCAGTTATCGCTGGTCTAACGGATTTGGTCCACAATGACCTGCATACGGTGCATACATATCTTGGCTGGTAGCATTTGCTAGATCCTGAGAAAAATAAGACGATTTTGTTGTGAAAAAATATTGTACCTTGGCGGCAAAAATGGATTGTATCGTGCAATTAAACGCAACTTTTCGTAACTTGTCCAATTCTATGGAAGCCGGATGCGGCCAATCTCGTCTTTTCGTTTTTTCGTTTTTTCGCCTTTGATAACGCGCGGCGCGAGAAAACGAGATTGCAAAGCGAAAAGGCGAGAATGCGAGGCGAAAAGACGAGAAAACGAGGGCCAGAAATCTCGTTTTTTCGCCGCGTTTTTTTCGTTTTCTCGCGTTATCAAAAGGCGAAAAAACGAGAAAACGAGATTTTGTCCTTTTCTCGTCTTTTCGTTTTCTCGTTTTCTCGTGTTTTGATAACGCGCGGCGCGAAAACACGAGATTGCAAAGCGAAAAGGCGAGAATGCGAGGCGAAAAGACGAGAAAACGAGGGCCAGAAATCTCGTTTTCGCCGCGCGTTTTTTCGTTTTTTCGCGTTATCAAAAGGCGAAAAAACGAGAAAACGAAAAGACGAAAAAACGAGAAAACGAAAAGACGAGAAAACGAAAAGACGAAAAAACGAAAAGTCGAAAAAACGAGAAAACGAAAAGATGAAAAAACGAGAAAACGAAAAGACGAGAAAACGAAAAGACGAAAAAACGAGAAAACGAAAAAACGAGAAAACGAAAAGACGAGAAAACGAAAAGACGAGATTCGATACAATCTCGTCTTTTCGTTTTTTCGCGTGGCGTCCAAAGTGCGCTGGCACTCAATTCCGCGCATGACCGGAAGCACTTGAAGTTGGGGATGGTGAGTATTTGTGGTTTAAAATTATTATTTTTCCCAAATTATTGTAGCTCTTAAACTTTGACTAAGTCCACTTTTTCTATCTTACAGAACCTTTTTTGTACTATAACTACAAATGTGTAACACACTGAAATATTTTCAACATACTGTTAACAAGATTTGTATGATTTAGTAAAAAATTGTAATAGTTATAATAGCATGAGTAGTGTGACTAACGTCACAGGACCTACGAAGTAGGGTAGGCAATAAGACTCCGACGCGGACTGAACTCTCCCAGTTGAAATCCTGCCTATAATAAGATGGGCACTGCCCAAGTCAGAATCACCAGAAATTTTCATCAAAAGTAGGTCAGCTCAGAACTTGCTGGTAACAGTCTCCTGATGCACTTTCATGCCAAAAATCAAGGTTCTAATATAAATGGTTCAACTTATTATGCCGACGAAAGGATTCGGATGGACTGACTGACTCACTCACTGACTCATTTCCGGACAATTTGCAAATGAGAGTCTACTTCGTAGGAATAAAAAAATATCATTATCTTGAGTTCAGCCATCAATTACTTGTTCTTCAACCGTTTTCAATAAAGACAAAATAGATATTACTGAGCGATATTTTGTGGAAAATATGATAATATTCACATTGTTTTTAAAATTCAAATAATTAATTCAATCGGCATGTTTGTTACTTAATTTTGGGAAAACTTTGCCATAATTTTAAACCATAAATACTCACCTTCCCAAACTTTAAGCGCTTCCGGTCATGCGCAGAATTCAATGCCAGCGCAGTATGGACGCCACGCGAAAAAACGAAAAGACGAGATTGTATCGAATCTCGTCTTTTCGTTTTCTCGTTTTTTCGTTTTTTCGTTTTCTCGTCTTTTCGTTTTCTCGTCTTTTCGTTTTCTCGTCTTTTCGTTTTCTCGTTTTTTCGTCTTTTCGTTTTCTCGTCTTTTCGTTTTTTCGTCTTTTCGTTTTCTCGTTTTCTCGTTTTTTCGCCTTTTGATAACGCGAAAAAACGAAAAAACGAGATCGGATCGAATCTCGTGTTTTCGTTTTTTCGCCTTTTGTTAACGCGAGAAAACGAAAAAACGCGGCGAAAAGACGAGATTTCTGGCTCTCGTTTTCTCGTCTTTTCGCCTCGCATTCTCGTCTTTTCGCCTTGCAATCTCGTGTTTTCGTGCCGCGCGTTATCAACACACGAGAAAACGAGAAAACGAAAAGACGAGAAAAAGGCAAAATCTCGCGAAATTTGACACAATCTCGTCTTTTCGTTTTCTCGCGCCCCGCGTTATTGAAGGCGAAAAAACGAAAAGACGAGATTGGCCGCATCCGGCTTCCATACAATTCCGCTTAACCCTGGCCTAGGGCTCGTTGAGCATATAATGTGTTTCACATCGCCGTGGTTTTCAATAGTCAAGAAGCAAGACCCAGGAGAAAAAGGTCTTTCTCAACCCACACCACATACAATGTTTGTTTGCATATTCTGTTACACCAGCCTCTCTTGAATATTTCTAGGGTGGGTATCACTTCAAATTGTGGTATAGCATTTTTTCTACAGGCCATTTTGTATGGTGGGGGTCAAATAAAGATTTTTTACCATCAATGGGGGAATGTGATAGAGGGTGGGTTGCTTTAATCGATTGTATCTTTTGAACTAATTCATTCAAATTATGATACGATGCATGGATGTAAAGAGACGAGATTGGTACATACATATAAATTACTGTCAGTGGCGTGTTAGTCGAAATGCACATGTAGAATCCTATCATGCAACAAACATTTAGTAGAATTCACCTGGCAAATCGAAAAAGTGTGTTTGTGGCTTTGTATTCCCTGTTTGCTGAATGTCTGTTGAATGCATAATTTTTGTGCCGCTCTCTGTCGAAAATGTATTATTTATGATCTTGAGACAGTTTGCCTGTTAAATATAAATAACCAGACCACATATACCAATTTGAAGAGTAATGAATTTCTGCTGATTGTTATAATAACATTTCTTTTCGTTTCAGGTAGCTGAACAGTTCAGGAAGTACCGGGACGTTCATCTTGAAGTATCTTCATCTGTTTCTAGCTTGTCTTCTGGGCTACAGACTCCTGTCTATGAGGAATTATATCTGGTATGATTTCGTAGATTTGACTGACCGATGAAAGTGCAGACATGGATGGCGATACCAGTAGTGCTTATGTTCTTCCCGTTTTGCCGCAACAAACCAAGAAAATTCACAGGATGTTCTTCGAAAGGGACAGAGCACTTTCATAGAGAGGCTCGTTTCTGCACTGCAGTGTAGGCAAGATGAGTGTTATGAGCGACGTCTTCCAGATTTACAGAGACTACAGACCATGGATGTATTCTGGCATTCAAATTGCTACAAGTTCTGCACCAGCAAACACAATGTCGATATTATTGCGAAGAGAAGAGGACCATCTTCTTCGCCGTCTGAAGCTTCGGGATCGGATACGACGGACGCAGATCAGCTAGGGAGACGGTCCAGATCACAGTCAAGTCTTGTAGACTGGTCAAAGTGCATGTTCTGCAAGAATAAATCCCACACAAAAAGTGACAAAAATGCTGAATGCTAGTACATTTGAAGTGTGCCAATCTATCAAGGATTCTGCTGAAGCTTTAGGCGATGAAGATATGTTGCATATAATCCGTGGAGTAAACGGCGACCTTGTGGCAGCAGAAGCAAAATATCACAAAGTATGCTTTTCAAACTACACCAGTAAGTCAAACATCGCACTTTTAAGGCTGGCGAAAATGAAGATCAATACACCAGCGCTTTCCGGGACTTAATTGATGGCCTTAATACGGATTTGGAGCATGGCAAGGCATTTCTCGAAAAATATCAACGTCTTCTAGTAATGCACGGTGTTGACCACGAAAAGGCCATCAAATACACAAAGCAGCATTTGAAGCTCAGATTGATGAGGCATTTCGGCGATGAGGTGGTATTCCACCAGCCCCGAATTAGAGAGCAGCCAGAACTGATGTATACCAGCTCAATATTACTGCAAGATGTTCTGAATGCAGCCTTCCAAAAAAAACATTTGAGCCACCTGAAGTTGGCGATTCTTCAGCTGACGAACAGGTTTCCCATCAGACAGAACGCACTAAACTTCTGTATCGCACTGCGATGCTGATCAGAGGGGATATTGCTGAGTGCAATGGCATTAGTGTCAAATCTTTGAACACGGACAATCTAAGTCTGATCACAGCGAAATCGCTTATACCAGACAGTGTATATTGGTTCCTGCGCTGGGTAATTTCAGGTGATGATAGTGATAATGCTGGGAATTTTCCGACGGAATGCAAGAATCAATCACACGGGAGGAGAGTCATCATGGTGGTGCAAGATCTACTTCTTTGCTCGTCGCATGCACGAGTTACGACACCGAAGCAAACCAGCCTCGCCATGGCAGTTCGGCACATAACTGGTTCAAAGGAACTGGTAACATTGCTGAACCGAATGGGTCACTGTTCTTCATATGATGAGATAGAGGCTATTGACACCGGATTGGCAAAAGAGATTCTGGCTAAAACAGAAAGACATGGGAGTTGTCATTCCATCGAACATCTCTTTTGGTGTCTTCCTACAGATGGCTGGTGTCGTAACTCGTGCATGCGACGAGCAATGAAGTAGATCTTGCGCCACCATGATGACTCTCATCTCATCTGATTGATTCTGGCATTCCGCCGGAAAGTTCCCAGCATTATCACTATCATCAGCCGAAATTACCCAGTGCAGGAACCAATATACACTGTCTGGTATGTGCGATTCCGCTGTGATCAGACTCAGATCGTCCGTGTTCAAAGGTTTGACAGGAATGCCATTGCAATCAGCAATATCCCCTCTGATTAGCATCGCAGTGCGATACAGAAGTTTAGTGTGTTCTGTCTTATGGGAAACCTGTTCGTCAGCGGAAGAATCTCCGCCTTCGGGTGGCTCAAATGTTTTTTGGAAGGCTGCATTCAGAACATCTTGCAGTGATATTGAGCTGGTATACATCAGTTCTGGCTGCTCTCTAATTCGGGGCTGGTGGAATACCACTTCATCGCCGAAATGCCTCATCAATCTGAGCTTCTTCAAATGCTGCTTTGTGTATTTGATGTCCTTTTCGTGGTCAGCACCGTGCGTTACTAGAAGACGTTGATGTTTTTCGAAAAGACTGTGCATATCGTATGCCTTACCATGCTCCAAATCCGTTTTAAGGCTATCAATTGAGTCCCGGAAAGCCGCTGGTGTATCGATTTTCATTTTCGCCAGCCTTAAAAGTGCGATGTTTGACTTACTGGTGTAGTTTGAAAAGCATACTTTGTGATATTTTGCTTCTGCTGCCACAAGGTCGCCGTTTACTCCACGGATTATATGCAACATATCTTCATCGCCTAAAGCTTCAGCAGAATCCTTGATAGATTGGCACACTTCAAATGTACTAGCATTCAGCATTTTTGTCACTTTTTGTGTGGGATTTATTCTTGCAGAACATGCACTTTGACCAGTCTACAAGACTTGACTGTGATCTGGACCGTCTCCCTAGCTGATCTGCGTCCGTCGTATCCGATCCCGAAGCTTCAGACGGCGACGGAGATGGTCCTCTTCTCTTCGCAATAATATCGGCATTGGGTTTCCTAGTGCAGAACTTGTAGCAATTTAAATGCCAGAATACATCCATGGGCTGTAGTCTCTGTAAATCTGGAAGCAGTCGCTCATAACGCTCATCTTGCCTACACTGCAGTGCAGAAACGAGCCTCTCTATGGAAGAGCTCTGTCCCTTTCGAAGAACATCATGCGAATCGTCTATACAGAGTACACATTTGTCATAGTTTGTTCTTTTTCTCCGTTTTGGTGGCGGCAAAACGGGAAGAACACAAGCACTACTGGTATCGTCACCCATGTCTGCACTTTCACCGGTCAGTCAAATCTACGAAATCATACCAGATTTAATTCCTCATAGACAGGAGTCTGTAGCCCAGAAGACAAGCTAGAAACAGATGAAGATACTTCAAGATGAACGTCCCGGAACGAAAAGAAATGTTATTATAATAATCAGCAGAAATTCATTACTCTTCAAATTGGTTCATGTGCAAACCATAGGTTTCTAGGATAAGTTCTTTGCCAATGCGGTCTGGTTATTTATATCTAACAGGCACTGTCTCAAGATCATAAATAATACATTTTCGGCACAAAAATTATGCATTCAACAGACATTCAGCAAACAAAGAAATACAAAGCCACAACACACACTTTTTTTCGATTTGCCAGGTGAATTCTACTACATGTTTGCTGCATGATGGAATTCTACATACGCATTTCGACTAATACTCCACTGACAGTAACTTATATGTATGCACCAATTTCTTCTCTTTACATCCACTCATCGTATAATAATTTGAATGAACTAGTTCAAAAGATACAATCGATTAAAGCAACCCACCCTCTATCACATTCCCTCAATGATGGAAAAAACTTTATTTGACCCCCATCATACAAAATGGCCTGTAGAAAAAATGCTATACCACAATTTGAAGTGATACCCACCCTAAAACTGCTCAGGAGAGGTTGCCCTAACATAATATGCAATCAGACCTTGTATGTGATGTGGGTTGAGCAAGACCCTTTTTTAAGGCCTATACAGGAAATAGCCTCTTGACTATATTGACGCGGAAATTATTTCGTGGACCAGGGCTGAATATTCAATGTCGGATCTGATAACTGGCCACCCAATACGCTCAGTTTGTGATACGTCCTTTAGATCTAACTAATGTGTCGATAGACAACCACAGACGACCTGACAGGCTCGTAAGATAATATTTCTGTGTTACCCCGACCATGAGGAACCGACCAATGGCCCTACCAGCCAGTCATGACGGATTCCTTTGGACTGTTGTATCATCGTCACAAAAGATGGATAGGGTTGCCGTGGTAATTCTCTCGGCGTTATCCGAAACTCTGATAACTTTCTCTATAGTGGCGTTTTAATTCTGTCAGATCGGTTAATGGTATATCTGGATGAACGCTGACTGACCGAACGGTGGCAAGGAGAGCATCGATCAATGAATAGGGAACACGGGCTTTGGTCACATATAAGCTCATATAATTTGCATGATCTGGCGTGAATATATCGCGGAATGATCATTTTTGAGATAAATCAACGAAGCATGATTTAAGAATACTAAGATATGGATTAAGAATACTGATCAGCGATACGGATTTGATATTTTGGAACATCATGATGTCTTGCCGGCATCATTGAAAATTGTTGACCGCTTCTCTCTTGCAGGAAACAAGCCTATGTTTATGTATACTTTTGTCTTTTTGAATTTGGTGCTAATACTGTTATATGGAAATGGAATAGGTCTTTGGATTATGGACGCGGATATTCTCTAATGGACGACGGCTGGATTATGAATGACGGACTAGACGCTTGTAATTCAGAAGGATGATACAATGGTGACGCACATTACGTTTGAATTATTAATTTGTTTTCTAGTTGCTGAATTTAGTTGTTACAGAAAGGTATCCTGTCCGTATAATACCTGGCTATCGTCGCTATATAGCCGAAATATTGCTGAACGCGACGTTAAACCATAATTCTCTCTCTCTCCCTAATACCGGGCTACCGCTATCGATAGTAAAAATGCGCATTCAAAGCAACCATTAAAACGATTTGCTACCCGCACCCGAGTAATATGTTACGTTATCTATTCACAATGATGGCTTGGATTTAGCGTCGCCCGATTTCGCAAGAAGACGTCCCTATCAGTTATTTATGACCTAGACGACAGCCAGATTGCTTGATAATCTATGAACGCTTTGGTGATCTCGAGCAGAAAATCTACAGCCCTCTCGTGTGTAATATATCACTACGCTCATATAAATAGTTCCACGACTATTCGGTCCAAGCATTTTACTTTCTACTCAGTATATACACATGACTATCACAGAAAGTCAGCGTATTAATCTGTACCATGCCATATCTGAAGTTGGTGTGCCTTCAAATGCATCATTACAGCAAAATATACGTGCAAAAATGTGCAAATTAATTCTGCATAACTGGAATAGTCTGCTCTCTGCTTTGCAATGAACCCCGCTCTCGATGTCACCTTTCCATCGGTCTACGTCTGCCTACGTAACATTAAGCGATCAACCTGAATTAAACCGAATTACAGAGAAATTTATCGACGCTCCGCGTAACACCGAGAGAATTTCAACAGCTTGCTAATTCATCTTCTGTCACGGTGGCGCAACAATCTCAATGGATATGGCATGCTTGATCAAAAATGGCCGTCTGTCTGAGACCAAAGGATGGGGTAACATTCCTATAATATGTGTGTGTCAAGCCACCTGAGGATGGTCTTTCAATACATTCTGTCAAATCTGGAGCTGGTATCCCCACGGCAGCGCTCGTTGAAGTTCGATTCTACATCATTTACAGCACCTAGTGAGCTGTACCCTTCTCACTAATGTTATGCTTAACGGCGGACCGCGTTGCTCATCTGAACATTTGTAATATTTATCGATCAACTTTTAGGTGGGAATCCTTCCTTATCGGATCCCGTGAGGGTGCTACCAGACAAATCGGGCAGATTCGCCGGATTCTACGTCCCCAACTTCACAGTGTATTAGTATAAGGTCCAAGACACATTAAACTGGCTTCTCCAGTGCCCTTTTTATTAGTGTTGCAGACTGCTATATCTGAATATTGTAACGATTCGTCCAAATTATGTTGTAACAGCTAGATTTATTTCGAATAATCCGGCTATAGTTGTGGTTATTCTTGCGAACACTCTTGGAATTATGTACTATATGGACGAACCCTGTCAGGCATGGCGAATAAACATCTTCAGTGACCTCCAATCTCAGTAAACTCAGATATAATATCACGGAATATTATATCTGAATTCAGCCCTATATAAATCCCGTGCGAGTTGAAACTACTATTGTTAGCCAATCAGATGGATAGCTGGTTGTAACTATTTCAAGATCACGCCCACAGTAATTACACACGGTAGCTCGTGGTCTAATATATAAACATTATCCTGAAACAGTTTCCAAATATGGCATCATTTCCAGACAGGGTCCGTAAACATCAAAGAGTTTACTCTCGCCGAAAAGTCTGGCTTTGTTAGGGGTAGAAAATATAAAAAAGATTGTGCCGTGCAAAGATGTTAATCTCCTTGAAGTGAACGTCAATCATTGTCAGAGAGAAAAGGTTGAAATGGTCCTGATTGTCTTACTACATGGGATTTCGTAGAATATCGGCGAACATTTAGCACGAAGTTTTCATAGCGTTACGTCTAGATGGTATTCCTCTGATTTACCATCTTGGTTTACCTAGAATGCAGTGACCTCTAGATTACCTTATTGGTTTAATTCTGGTATATCGGTTAATGGTATCTAGATGAATGATGACTGATCGAAAGGTGACTAGGTCAAAGTTCTTTGAATAGAAAAGACGGACTTAGGTCACATTAGCTCATTTAATTTGCATAATCTGGCGCGAATATATCGCGGAATATCCATTTTTAAGGCAAACCAACAAAGCTTGAATTTAGTATGATGATACAATGGTATTGCATATTACGGTTGAAGTCTTTTTTATACTGTCCGTATAATACCTGCCTACCGCTATCGATAGGACAACTGCGGATTCAAAACCTCCATTAGAACTATTTGCTAACCGCACCCGAGTAATATGTTACAGGATAGAACCGACGTTAACTATTCACACGGATAGCTTGAACGTAACATCGCCCGATTTCGCAAGGAAACATCCCTATCAGTTATTTATGACCTAGACGACAGCCAGATTGCTTGATAATCGCTGATGAACGCTTTGGTGATCTTGAGCAGAAAATCTACAGCCCTCTCATGTGTAATATATCACTCCTCACATATAAATAGTTCTACGACTATTCGGTCCAGGCAGTTTACTTTCTACTCGGTATATAAACATGAATATCACGGAAACTCAGTGTAATAATCTGTACCATGCCATATTTGAAGTTGGGGTGCCTTGAAATGCATCATTACAGTAAATATACGTGCAAAAATGTGCAAATTAATTCTGCATAACTGGAATAGTCTGCTCTCTGCTTTGCAATGAACTCCGCTCTCGATATCACCTTTCGATCGGTCAACGTCTGCCCACATAGCATTAATCGATCAGCCAGAATTAAACAGCCATTACAGAGAAATTGATCGAAGCTCCGGATAACACCGAGGGAATTGCAACAGTCGTCTAATCCATCTTCTGTGAGGATGGCGCAACAATCTCAATGAATATTGCATGCTTGATCAAAAAGGTTCGCCTGTCTGAGTTCAATGGATTGGATTGCATTCCTATAATATGGGTCAGTCAGGCCATCTGAGGATTGTCTTTCGACACACTTTGTCAAACTGGTATCCCCACGGCAGCGCCCATCACACGTCATTTGCCAAGTCCGATCACACGTCATTTGCAGCAGCTATACCAATGAGCTTACCGGTACCCTTTCCTCTAATGTTATGTTACCTAATATCTAACGATCAACTTTTATGTGGGACTCCAACCATATGTGCATGGTCCCTTGAGGGGGTTACCAGACAACCCAGCCAGACTCGCGGTGTGTTAGTATAAGGTCCAAAGCACATTGAACTGGCTTCTCATATGCCATTTTCCTCAGAGTTGCAGACTGATATATTTAGATTTTCTAAAGATTCGTTCAACCTATGTTGTAACAGTTCGGTTTATTTCAAATAATCCGGCTATAATTGTGGTTATTCTTGCGAACACATTGGGAATTATAGTATGGAAGAATCCGGTCATGCATGGCTAGTATAAGCATCTTCAGTGAACTTTTGGGTCAAACTGACTGAGCTACGGATTGGTGCTGTCAGAAGGACGGAGTTAAACTGACCAAATAGCTGTAGGTATATATGTTGCGGGCCTAATGATTTTGGGTCAAATTCCATTTTGTCCAAAACTTTTTGGGTAGTTTTGACCCAAATATTTTTGAGTACGTCACGTCTATACCCAATCCTCCTGACAGTGTTGATAATTTCCTCGTCTTTATCCCAAAATCTGATAACTTTCTCTATAATGTGTAATTCTGGCAGATCGGTTTAATGGTATTTAGATGTCCGACTGATCGAAAGGTGACCACGACAGTAGCGTTCAATGAATAGGGAAAACGGACTTTGGCCGCATAAGCTCATTTAGTTTGCATATTCTGGCGCGAATATATCACGGAATGACCTTTTTGTTCGCATACCAACAAAGCATTAATTTAGAACGATGATACAATTGTGCTGCATATTACGGTTGCATGTTTCTTTTAGTTGTCGAATTCAGTTGGGGGAAAGCTGTTCATATAGTTTACCGCTTAGATAGTACGAATGTACATTCAAAGCATACTTAGCATGCATTGGAACTATTTGCTATCCGCATCCGAGTAATATATCACAAGAGAACCGACGTTATCTATTCATGAATATCTTGAACTTAACGTCGTCCGATTCCGATTAGAAGGTTTTTGTCAGTTCTAAATGACCTAGACGACAGTAAGATCGTTTAATATTCCATGAGCGCTTTAGTAATTTAGAGCTATCACTGAAAATCGACAGCTTTCTGTTATGTAATATATCAGTCTGCTCATGTAAATACTTCCAAGACCATTCGGTCCAGACAGTTTATTTTCTACTTATTATATAAAAATGAACAATCTGATTAAAACTCAGACTTAATAACCGCTCCTCTATCGGACATGTCGCTAATTAAGATCTGGGACAGTCTGTATCTTAAATCTGTCGCGCATGTCAGACTGGCGACCAATCACAGTCCAACTTCAACGGGCGAATAGGTGCCTATCCGAGCAAATAATAAACTTTGGTGATTACTCATGGAGAGCAAGAACTTCGTCAGCCGCCTGGGTTGGATTTTTCTGCGCCTCGTTCACTACAGAAATAATCGGATAGGCACCTATTCGCCCGTTGAAGTTGGACTGTGATTGGTCGCCAGTCTGACATGCGTGACAGATTTGAGATACAGACTGTCCCAGATCTTAATTAGCGACATGTCCGATAGAGGAGCGGTTATTAAGCCTGAGTTTTAATCAGATTAAAAAATGAATATCCCAGAAGCCGACTGTAATATTTCGGAGTCTGTACCATGCCATATCTAAATTTGATATGCCTTCAACTGCATCATGGGTAAATGTGAAAAATAAATCAGCAAAACTGAAATAGTCCTGCACAACTGTAATAGTCCGTTCTCTGCTTTGCAATGAACCGCGCCCCCTATGTCACCTTTCGATCGGTCAACGTCTGCTCACATAACATCAACCGATCAGCCAGAATTAAACCGTCATTACCTAGAAATTTATCGAAGTTCCGGCTAACGCCGAGAGAATTGCAACAGCCAGCTAATCCATCGTCCGTGATGATGACGCAATAATCTTAATGGATCTGGCATGCTTGTTCTGAAAGAGCTGCCTCTCTGAGATCAATGGATTGGGTTACATTCCTGTAATACGGGTTCGTCAAGCCGTCTGAGGATTGTCTTTCGACACATTCCGCCAAATCTAGGACTGGTATGTCCGGCACAGCGTTAATGTCAAAACCGCTTACGTATCTGTTACATTGAGCTGCACCCTTCTCTCTAAAGTTATGCAATAACGCCGGGCTACCACCTTGTGGCTTTCTGATCGTTTCTAATATCTGTTGACCAACTTTTAAGCGGGAATCCATCCATCTGTGGATCGAGTGAGGGTGTTACCAGACAATCCGGTCAGCTTCACAGGGTTTTACTTCCCTTCCCTGTTAGTATATGGTCAAAACATTTTGATCAACTAGCTTTTCCAGTGCCATTTTGCAGAGTGCTATGTCTGATGTTCTGACGACAGTGGATGCATTAGTTTCTCTATAATGGCGGTTTAATTCTGGCAGACCGGTTAATGGTATCTAGATGGACGATGACTGATCGAAAGGTGACAAGGACAGCATCGTTCACAGAATAGGGAAAACGGATTTTGGTCACATAAGCTCCTTTAATTTGCATAATCTGTCGCGAATATGTGGCTGAATGACCAACCAACAAAGCATGAATTTAGTATGATGATACAATGGTGCTGCATATTACGGTTGAAGTTTTTTTTAAGTGGTTGAATTTCATTATGAGAGAAAGGTACACTGTCCGTATGGTACCGGCCTACCGCTATCGATAATATCAATGTGCAATCAAAGCATCCAGTAAAATTATTTGCTACGCGCACCCGAGTAATATGTTACAAGATGGAATTGACCTTATCTATTCACACTGATAGATTGAACGTAACGTCGTCCGATTTCGCAAGGAGACGTCCCTATCAGTTAATTATGACCTAGACGACAGCCAGATTACTTGATAATAATGAACGCTTTGGTAATCTCGAGCAGAAAATCTACATCACTCTCGTGTGTAATATATCACTCCTGTCATATAAATATTTCTACAACTATTCGGTTCAGCCAGTTTATTATCTACTCGTATATATTTACAACGCATATAAGGAAAGTGGGAAGAGGTGCCGACATACTGACAGAGCCACATCACTTCACAGTATAGTCTTCTGGTTAGCTTATTCTAAAGCACATACCAAGAATCTAACAATTCGTGATATGTGTTGTATCTCGGGTACGCTTTTATTGTACCTGTTCATGTGGCAACTTGGATGACATGACCACACTGCCCCTATAGCACCGGCATAAGCGGTATTAGATACAAATCTAGAGAGCTATGATGGAAATGCTCTGACAACTCTTATATTGGTAATTGGTGAGCTGTGTCGCTGTGTCAACTCGTACACTGGGGATTGGTGAGCTGTACCGTTGTCAGATGAAAATGACGGCATTCAGCACAAAAGACTAGTCTGTAAGGCCCGATGTCGACCCAGCATTAACTTCCCACAATGCCAACATATATCAAAGACCAAAAGGTCTGTACAGGGGCGGGCCTCGGGGACGAAACGTCCACCAGCAGAATCTCGCCATATACAGATAAAAATTACAACGCATATAAGGGAAGTGGGAAGAGGTGCCGACCTACTGACAGAGCCACATGACTTCACAGTATAGTCTTCTGGTTAATTATCTTACCAATTAACTGATTTCCTCATCCCCAAGTAAAAGTGACAATATATTACTCCCTAGTGTCTTTTAGCCATGCTTTTTAAAACCTGTTTGTTCAAAACTTGTAACTATGTTGTTTTCCTTCAATCAGTCTCTGGTGTATTTAAATGTTTTGGGGTTTTGTGTATGATACCGATATTTGTATTTCTGGGCATTGTAATTTCATAGACTGAATGCTAAATCCAAATAGAAAAAGAGTAGCAGTTTCTTGATATAATTTTACAAGGCCTACTTTATGCATTGCTAAATTTAAGCCATGCGGTGCTGAGTAAAGTGGTCCATCTGCCCAGTAATCTGAACTAGCCCACACATGTGGGCCATAAACCTCTTAGCTGCTGGTCAAGAGTCACATTTGAATGATATTTAATAGATGCCCCCTCTAATCACACGTCAAGATATCGCTTAATGTGCATTTCAAGTCACCCCATGTCATGAACAGGATGTGGGCAAAATTGACCAAGCCAGAACAGGAGATCTGGCGGTCACTTTTCGATCGGTCAACGTCTGCTCACATAACATTAACCGATCAACCAGAATTAAACCGCCTATACAGAGAAATTTATCGAATCTCCGCATAACACCGCGAGAATTGAAACAGTCGGCCAATCCATCTTCTGTGAGGATGGCGCAACAATCTCAATGGATCGGGCATACTTGATCAAATATGGCCGCCTGTCTGAGATCAATGGATTGGGTTGCATTCCTATAATATTGGTCAGTCAGGCCATCTGAGGATTGTCTTTCGACACATTTTGTCAAACCTGGAGCTGGGTATCCCCACGGCAGCGCTCATCACACGTCATTTGCCAAGTCCGATTACACGTCATTTACAGCAGCTAGTATCCGTGAGCTGTACCGGTACAATTCCCTCTAATGTTATGCTCAAAGACGGACCTCATCGCTCTTCTGAACCTTTAATATCTATCGATCAACTTTTATGTGGAAATCCATCGATATCCGGTCCCTTGAGGGTGTAACCAGACAACCCAGGCAGACTTGCGGTATGTTAGTATAAGGTCCAAAACACATTGAACTGGCTTCTCATGTGCCATTTTTCTCGGAGTTGCAGACTGCTCTCTCTGAATTTACTAAAGATTGTTCCAGCCTATGTTGTAACAGTTCGGTTTATTTCAATAAACTAAAATATAATTGTGGTTATTCTTGCGAACACATTGGAAATTATAATATGGATGAACCCTATCATGCATGACTGATGAACATCTTCAGTGAACTACGGATTGGTGCTGTCAGAAGGATTGGGTCAAACTGACCAAAAAGTTTGGGTATATATGTTACTATTTTGACCCAAACATTTTGGGTCGTTTTGACCCAAATATTTTGGGGTACGTCACGCCTATACCCTATCCTCCTGACAGTGTTGATAATTCCCTCGAGGTTATCCCGAACTCTAACTTTTCCTATAATGTTTCATTCTGGCAGACCGGTTAATGATATCTGGATAAACGACTGTTCGAAAGGTGACGACAGCAGCGCTCAATAAATAGGGAAAACGGACTCTGACCACATAAGCTCATTTAATTTGCACGAATATGTCACGGAATGACCATTATTGAGGCATACAACAAAGCATTAATTTAGAATGATCATACAATTGTGCTGCATATTGCGGTTGCAGTTTTCTTTCAGTTGTCGAATTCAACTGAGAGAAAGGCCCGCTCTCCGTATAGTTTACCGCTATAGATGGTACGAATGCATCCTAAGCATCCATTGGAACTATTTCCTACCCGCATCCGAGTAAATATGTGACCAGAGAACCGACGTTATCTATTCATGAATAGCTTGAACGTACGGTCGTCCAATTCCGATTAGAAAGTTTTTGTCAGTTATTAATGACCTAGACGACAGTAAGATCGTTTGATATTCCATGAGCGTTTCAGTAATTTAGGGCTATCACTGAAAATCGACAGCTTTCTGGTATGTAATACATCAGTCTGCTCATGTAAATAGTTCCAAGAACACTCGGTCCAGACAGCTTATTTTCTACTCATTATATAAATTGAATATCACAGAAGCCCACTGTAATATTTTGGGAGTTTGTACCATAACATATATATCTCAATTTGATATGCACTCAAATGCATCATTGCAACAAAACATTCGTTAATGTACAAAGTAAATCAGCAAACGTGAAATAGTCCAGCACAACTGAAATAGTCCGTTCTCTGCTTTGCAATGAACCGCGCTATGTTATCTTTCGATCGGTCAACGTCTGCCCACATAACATTAACCGATCAGCCAGAATTAAACCGTCATTATAGAGAAATTTATCGAAGCTCCGGATAACACCGAGGGAATTGCAACTGCCGGCTAATCCATCTTCAAAGGGGATGGCGCAATATCTGGCGCAATATCTGGCAATGGATCTGGCATGCTTTTCTCAGAAAGGGCCGTCTGACTGAGATCAATGGATTGGGTAACATTCCTATAATATGGGTCTGTCAAGCCATCTGAGGATTGTCTTTCGACACTTTCTGTCAAATCTGGGAACTGATTGCCCACCGCAGCTTTCTCTGAGGTCAAATTCGATGACACTTCGTTTACAATAGCTAGTACTAATGAGCTAGCTGTACCCTTCTCTCTAATATTATGCCATAACGGCGAAATATCATCTTGTGTCTAATCTGATCGTTTGTAATATCTATTTATCAGCTGTTAAGTGGGAATCCCTATATATGTGGATCCAGTCAGGGTGTTACCAAACAATCCGGCCATCCATAATATATGGTCAAAACACATTGATCAACTGGATTCTGCAGTGCCATTTCTCTCAGAGTGCTATATCTGATGTTCTAACGACAATGAAATCATTAGTCCAAAATTTGTTGTATAAAATCGGTATATCTCAAATAATCCGGCTATATCCCTGCGAACACTTTGGGAATTATGTAGTTTCGAAGAGCCCCGTCATGCATGGCGAGGAAACATTTTCAGTGAACTAAAAGTACCGGATCGGAATGTATATATTAATCGAGTTATGGTTGTGCATATACATCATGAATAGCATAATAAGCTAGCAGAATACATGACATGTTTTGTCGAATGCAAATCTGTATTCGGTTTGAAGGCACTAGCTAAGATAATTAAATGGCGCCTTCAAACCGAATACAGATTAACGGGGCTGTCATTTGATTCAGCTGATGTTCATGACCTTATTGAATTTCGCAAATTTCACAACCGATGGAGAAAACAGATTTACTTGACGACAGAATCGTAACACAAACGCTTCTAGTGTAAATTCACATGAATCTTGTGTACATGTAAATTCCCTCTAACTGATGTGGAATTCAAGGAAAACCATTAGTTTACATCATATCGTCGAGTTGAAATCAAATTGATGGCAATTCACATGTGGATAAAGTTTTCGTTTGTGGATACACTATCAGTTATTGATGAACTCCATGGCAGTGAGATTGCTCGATATTCTCTTAGCGTTTCGAGATTAAGCTGTTGACTGTGAGTGGACAAGCTGGATTCTGTTATGTAATATATCACTCCGCTCATGAAAAATAGCTCCATGACTATTCTGTCCAGATTGATGAAAGAACCATATCTCTCGTGTAAATTATATTTCGGAATCTGTACAATACCACCAGTGAATTTGACCAGCTTTTGAATGTCACAAAAGGGCAAATGTGCCAATTAAATGAGCTGAAATGATGAGAGCCCGTGTTCTACCTTTCGATAAACCCAACCCTCCATGTCACCTTCGATCGCTCAATGTCTGCCCAGATAACATTAACCGATTTTCCAGAATTAAAGCAGCTTTACAGAGAAGGTTGTCGGAGCTCAGAATAACGCCGGGGGAATTACAAGATCAGTCCAATCCGTCTTCTGTGACGATGGCGCAACAATCCAAAGGAGAATATTTGTCACACTCGGTCAGTGAGTAGTATCAGTCTAAAGTCGTGCGAACATTCCAATAACATTGGACTTCCAAGTAATTCGACACAATGTCACCATGGCGCATTAAGGCGCCAAATCCAATCCAATCACCGTACTCTATACAGCTTCTCGTTCATGAAATATAACGAAATTACACAACTACATTGTAAATTTACATTATCTATTTGGATGGTTCGAGGTGTACAGTGTCAGAAAATTCGATTCATAAGATATATACATATTGTGTATTGATCAGATCTAAAATTTATCTGTATTCTTGGTGTATTTTTATATAAAGCATAGGGTTACATATAGAGACCCCATATTTCGACACTTCACCGTAATACCACCTCCCACACCCTCCCAAAACTCTTGTGTTAAGGGCCTGTGGTGTAGCGGAAAGAGTGTACAGACAGAAAGCGAATTAAGGGTACTCGTAGGATATACTCGTAGAGCGCAGTTCGCAGAAGAAAACGCCTTTATCGTGGAGAACCCTAAATTTAGCGAATTGAGATTCTCATAAGAATTCATACCATATCGACTATAAGGTACGAATGTGTATTCGTTAAGTTAACTAGCAACAAAGATACTAAAATTTGAAGAAGAAGAAGAAGAAGAAGAAGAAGAATGGAAGAAAAAGGAGAGCAGTGTTATTGTCATCAAAGGTAGAACCTGGATATGAAATGTTTAATAGAATAGATCAGAAATAAGGAAAGTGACAGTTACAACTCTAAACCAATCATATACCGATATAAATAAGTTACATTGCTGATAACATGTAGTTATTTTCTCTTATACCACGCTGACATTAATTCGCAATGAAAGGATTAATTAATACTCTTCATGTTTCAATCTTTCGTGAGTCTGTGATATTCTCCCTTGGAAGACTTATCTCCCTGTGGAGTGTACGGTGCCGACGTCATGTTACAGCTTTCGAGTACGGACTGCACACAGCGGACTGCTGTCGATGCCGAACTTTTATATGCTGACCTATTATTATTAATGGCATCAGATTGTTTGCCTTCTAATGTCAGATTACACCGACAGATTACTGCATGCAAAACTGGGAGAATGACCTATAATATACCTATAGCACAAGAGAAGGTCTATGGAAACAAATCGACGACGGAATCATAACTCAACCTAATGCGTAGTTCTCAAAGGTATTCTACAACTGATGCCTGGTCTATGCTTCAGTCGATTATTTGTATTTTCTTACGTCATCAGTCACGTGTTAAAACACTGCCAACGGCAAATCATTTCAATAAGACTAAAACAATTAACGAAGTTATCCATATTTTCGGACCATTAAGCTCTAAACAGAAGAATACATTATTCTCTTGATAAAGACCCATGGCTCTTCACCCATTTCCCCCACAACAAAATAATCAGACCATTGTTCTCGTAGCAGAATGTCCATTGTTCTCGAACAAAAGAATTCACGCGGATCGCTTTATTCTCAATCAGAATACCATGGGTGACACAAGAACCACGTTACTACTGCTAACTATTTTATATTTAAGAGTCAATGTTAACTTGTTAAAATCGAAAAAAAATCGAATACGTCGGTAAGGGATAATATGATGTAAGGAATCATTCCCCACAAGTTTCTACCAAAACATCTTGAAAGCAAGAATTCCTGTTCACTCCACAAATCAAGATAAGCGAAAATCTATTAATTAACAAAAATAACAAATCTTCGTAATCGTGAATTCACTATATGCTTTGCTGACGTCGTATGGAGAATCGAGCAAGATATATACAGACTCTTCAGATACCCTGGATGTTTTACTGGAAGAGGTTTTAGAGATTTTAACGTGGACGCTATCATGAGTTTCGACATAACTGACACCGCGATGACCCGAATAAGCTGTCCGAATTGCATTCCCGGTGTCCTCACATGGGACGTATCGGCAGTTTGAGAGACGAGATGGTTCCAATGTTTAGGCCAAAGGGATATTTGCCTTGTAAAGTGATTTTCTGTGTTACGTTTTTTAACATCATTGAAAATTCTTAGCGGCTAATAGTTCCGCCGTCTAAAACTTCCGGAGGGAATTACGGCGGTATGGGTGACTTCTCGCGACTAGAACTCTCTAATCAGCCCCAAAGCAACAATATACAAATAAAGCGAAAATTTATGACAGATTCTATGTCAGAATTATCTTATGTATTGTTTATAAACTGAAATTAGATGCTGAAGTACTGATAAATTCAGAGAATGGAACATATTAAACGCATAAGAGTGGCTTAATTTAAGAACCTCTTTTAGTAAAAACGAAAAGGAAAAAATTATCTTTGCCAAACGCAAAATTTTGTTCATGTATTTAGTAATCTTACTAACAACGAAAAGGAAAAAAAATAATTCTAAATGATTTCGGGCCTGAGGGAAATTCATATAAGCTGATCTTTCATTGTATAAATATCTCGGTTCCCGATATTCAGAATGTTTTTCCTTTGTGTAAATAATACGAACAAAATTCTGGGGTTGACAAAGAAATTTGTTTTCCTCCCAAGGCTCAATAACTGTTTTCTCTCTCTCTCTCTCTCTCTCTCTCCCTCTCTCGTCCCTTCTACGTTTCCGTGCTCCTCAATTTGCTATATAGCTCACAGTGGCTTAGAAACGACCTAAATATTATTTGTTTATTTCATAGTCAGCGCAGAATGTTGAAAGAAGGATTAATATATATCCATTCACGAGTGCAAATTCATTGATCAAATTCCCATAACGGCTAGAGTTATTAAACCACAAACCTGTCATGGGTATAACTATTGTAATTCATGTTCCTTCGGTTTGTTGGTTTTTGTTAAGGATTCATAACGCTGATATAAGGCTATTGTGGGGAAGTGCGATATGCGCTGCACCAACGGGACAACAGATTACGCAATATCAAAAGCTAGCTGTCTGGATAGAGACCGTTATGAATGATTTACGAGAGTAAGATTGACATCGGTAATGCTGATAAATATTCCCGCTTGGGGCCTCATTGCTAGCTCTCGAATATAAACTCATTAATGTCCGGCACTTGGGACCAAGTTTTCATTATGTGTCCATGGACACCTCTCGTCAATATGATAAATATTTGTACCAAATTCCATCTGACTTCTAACGGCTCTCGTGATCATGCGGCTTATGCTCTGGAGATTTGGATCTGGGCTCTATACCGACAGTCATATTACGCCATCAGAAGTATATTAAACTCGAAGTATGATACTTTGTCATTGGGCCCAGGTGGCTTCCCAAACAGAAAGCAAACAAGTAGATTCCGCCCCTGCATCTAGAAAAAAACGCAGCTGTTGGATGTAACGTTTCGTTCCATTTCATCTTGTCACGTCCAATGGACCTAAACGTTTTATCCCTCTTACAGTCACGTGATGAAGTGTGCATCGATTCATCTACATGACAGGTGTCAATTATCTTTCAATCTAACATCGCTTGGAAAACACGGCATTAATATTTCAACACACAGTACAGGTGTCCCGAGGCGTGAAGTCCTGTATGTAACCCAACGCACCAAATTGAAGGCTCGCAAAACCGACTGCCAGTGCAGGGATCCCGTGTTGTTAATTAAATTGATGTCGTGTTACAGGAGGGGGATGAGAAGGTAATTCAATTTTATTGTGACCTGCAATTATTTGGCATGTATGTACATTGTGTCATGGAATAGAATAGATATAAGACGTCATCTGGTCTCGGGTCTATTTCAAGAGAGCAACTGACATAACATAACTCTAAGTAATAACGGTGAAATACCACCTGGTGGCTAATCTGATCGTTTGTAATATCTATTTATCAGCTTTTAAGTGGGAATCCATCCATATGTGGATCCAGTCAGGGTGTTACCAAACAATCCGAGCATCTTCGCAGGGTTATACTTCTCTTCCCTGTTAGTATATGGTCAAAGCACATTGATCAACTGGATTCTGCAGTGCCATTTTTCTCAGAGTGTTATATCTGATGTTCTAACGACAAGGAAATCATTAGTTCAAAATTTGTTGTATAAAATCGGTATATCTCAAATAATCCGGCTATATTCCTGCGAACACTTTGGGAATTATGTAATTTCGAAGAGCCCCGTCATGCATGGCGAGGAAACATTTTCAGTGAACTAAAAATACCGGATCGGAATGTATATATTAATCGAGTTCTGATTGTGCATATGCATGCAACCATCGTGAATAGTACAATAAGCTGGCAGAATACGTGACATGTTTTGTCGGATGCAAATCTGTATTCGGTTGGAAGGCACTAGCTAAGATAATTAAATGTCGCCTTCAAACCGAATAAAGTTTAATGGGGCTGTCATTTGACGTTATTGAATTTCGCTCACATCCGATGGAGAAAACAGATTTACTTGGCGACAGAATCGTATAACACATACGCTTCTAGTGTAATTTCACATGAATTTTGTGTACATGTAAATTCCACCGAACTGATGTGGAATTCAAGTAAAACCATTAGTTTACATCATATCGTCGAGTTGAAATCAATTTGATGACCATTCACATGGGAATAAGGTTTTCGTTTGTGGATACACCATCAGTTATTGATGAACTCCATGGCAGTGAGATTGCTCGATATTCCGTTAGCGTTTCGAGTTTAAGCTGTTGACTGTGAGTCGACAACCTGGATTCTGTTATGTAATATATTACTCCGCTCATGAAAAATAGTTCCATAACTATTCTGTCCAGATTGTTTACTTTCTACCCCAAATATGAAAGAATCTGTCAAAGCTCTCGTGTAAATTATATTTCGGAATCTGTACAATACCCCCAGCGAATTTGACCAGCTTTTGAATGTCACAAAAGGGCAAATGTGCAAATTAAATGAGCTGAAATGATGAGAGCCCGTGTTCTGCTTTTCGATAAACCCAACCCTCCATGTCACCTTTCGATCGCTCAATGTCTGCCCAGATAACATTAACCGATTTTCCAGAATTCAAGCGGCTTTACAGAGAAGGTTATCGGAGCTCAGAATAACGCCGGGAGAATTACAACAGCAGTCCAATCCGTCTTCTGTGACGATGGCGCAACAATCCAAAGAGTAGATTTGTCACACTCGGTCAGTGGGTAGTATCAGTCTAAAGTCGCGCTAACATTCCAATAACATTGGACTTCCAAGTAATTCAACACAATGCCACCATGGCGCATTAAGGCGCCAAATGCGATTCAATAACCGTACTCTATACAGCCTCTGGCTCATGAAATATAACGAAATTACACAACTACATGGATGGTTCGAGGTGTATTTGGATGGTTCGAGGTGTACAGTGTCAGAAAATTCTATTCATAAGATATATTGTGTATTGATCAGATCTAGATTTATCTGTATACTTGTGCTATTTAGAAAGTAGGTCACATTTACATCCAATTATTTTAGGATGACATGTTCTTGGTAAAAGCACAAACAGTTGTGCTGGATGGCCAGTCCCTTGCGATACTCGAAACCGGGCCCTCACAGTTTGGCACCAAATCGGCAGCAGTAAATACATACGGCCACCTCAGCTGTCCCATAAGAGGAAGTTCGGAGATCGGAGCTCGGAGCCTAGGTTATGTACATTTGCCATCATTTCCATCATCATAACCGATAATGTAATACCCTCCAGCCCACCATGCCATTTTTTACACACTATAACACATCCCGAAAATGAGACCAACATTCTTGAAATTTGCCTTAAATCACCACTCCAACCAGCAATCGAGAAGCTAATTAAAGGCAGCATTAACCCTATCTGGCCTGGACGATTTGGGGTGTATCGCAGCCTGGGGGGGGGGGGGCGGAAAGTGCCCCCTATATATTTTCTCTACCACTAAGGCTAGAGCGCTGAAACTTACCACACAGTATCTTTGGTTCAAGCTCTACTGGAAAATGTTAAAAAATCCAACATGGCCGCCAGGATGACGTCACAGTGATGTCATCTTATCGGAAGCCATTTTTCGGCCTTTTTTGGGGTCGATTTTCAAAAATTTTCATTTTTCCGATTTTTCTCTAAAAAAAAACTAAATAAAATATAGAATAATTAGTTTTGCATAAATAAAATATTTTCAAGGTCTTTTAGGCAAGGAAAATGTGAAGAAATGAAGCGAAAAGATTGAAAAACACGACTTTCGCGGATACCACATGGCCGCCATTTTGAATTTACCCATGATTCTCTGCCCGGGGGTATATGAAAATAGGCTTAAAATGACCCCAATAAGATAAGCTTAAAAGTCACCAAGTGTCAGCCTCCTCGGTCTTGTTGTTTCGGAGCAGCAGAGAAAAGTTCACTAGGAGGCACTTTTCGCCCCCCGCCCCACCGAGGCCAGGTAGGGTTAAAGGAGTGGTGGAAAACGATGCCGGTGTATACTGACAAGATGTCATATTTTCACCGCCAAATCAGAGCTCAAAATGTAAAAACATTAAAGACCATCGATATGGGTTGTCCATTAATGAAAATGTTGAATAAATATCCAATTTAGAGTGTAACAAAAACAAAAAAGCATATGAAATCAGTACACGAATCTTGCAATTCCAACGACAAAAATATACTCTCTCTGTTTACGATGTCGCGGGTCCACCTATAGCGAAAAAAGTTTATAGACAGAAAGGCAATTAAGGATACTCGTAGGATATGCAGAGCGCAGTTCGCAGAAGGAAACGTCTTTCTCGGGAAGAAATCTAAATCCAACAATTTGAGGGTCTCAAAAGTATTCATACCATATCGACTATGAGGTACGAATGTCTATTCGTTAAGTTAACTAGCAACAAAGATACTAAAATTTGAAGAAGAGGAAGAAGAACCATATCGACAATGAGGTACGAATGTCTATTCGTTAAGTTAACTAGCAACAGAGATACTAAAATTTGAAGAAGAAGAAGAGCAGTGGTAGTATCATCAGAAGTAGAACCTGGATATAAAAAATTCAATAGAATAGATACAAAAAAGGAAATTGACAGTTACAACTCTAGACCAATCATATACCGGTATAAATAAGTTACAGTGGTGATAACATGTAGTTATTTCTCTCATCACGCGCTGACATTAATTCGCAATGAAAGGATTAATTCATGCTCTTCGTGTTTCAAAATCTTTCGTTAAGTCTGTGATGTTATCTCCCTTGGAAGACTTACCTCCCTGCGGAGTGTAGGATGCAGACGTCATGTTACAGCTTTCGAGTACGGACTGCACACAGCGGACTGCTGTCGATGCCGAACTTTTATATGCTGACCTATTATTATTAATGGCATCAGACTGTTTACCTTCTAATGTCAGATTACACCGACAGAATACTGCATGCTAAACTCTGACAATGGGAGAATGACCTATAATATACCTACAACACAAGAGAAGGTCTATGGAAACAAATCGACGACGGAATCATAAATCAACCTAATGCGTAGTTCTCAAAGGTGTTCTGAATCTGATGCCTGGTCTATGCTTAAGTCGATTATTTGTATTCCCTTACGTCATCAGTCGCGTGTTAAAACATTGCCAACTGCAAATCTTTTCAAAATGACAAAAACAATTAACAAAGTTATCCTTGTTTTCGGACCATTAATCTCAAAACAGAAGAACACATTGTTCTCTTAATAAAGACCCATGGCTCTTCACCCATTTTCCCCACAACAAAATAATCCGACCATTGTTCTCGTAGCAGAAGGTCCATTGTTCTCGAACAAAAGAATTCACGCGGATCGCTTTGTTCTCAAACAGAATACCATGGGTGACACAAGAACCACGTTACTACTGCTAACTATTTTATATTTAAGAGTCAATGTTAACGTGTTAAAATCGAAAAAAAAATCGAATACGTCGGTAAGGGATAATATGATGTAAGGACCCATTCCCCACAAGTTTCTACCAAAACATCTTGAAAGCAAGAATTCATGTTCACTCCACAAATCAAGATAAGCGAAAATCTATTAATTAACAAAAATAACAAATCTTCGTAATCGTGAATTCACTATATGCTTTGCTGACGTCGTATGGAGAATCGAGCAAGATATATACAGACTCTTCAGATACCCTGGATGTTTTACTGGAAGAGGTTTTAGAGATTTTAACGTGGACGCTATCATGAGTTTCGACATAACTGACACCGCGATGACCCGAATAAGCTGTCCGAATTGCATTCCCGGTGTCCTCACATGGGACGTATCGGCAGTTTGAGAGACGAGATGGTTCCAATGTTTAGGCCAAAGGGATATTTGCCTTGTAAAGTGATTTTCTGTGTTACGTTTTTTAACATCATTGAAAATTCTTAGCGGCTAATAGTTCCGCCGTCTAAAACTTCCGGAGGGAATTACGGCGGTATGGGTGACTTCTCGCGACTAGAATTCTCTAATCAGCCCCAAAGCAACAATATACAAATAAAGCGAAAATTTATGACAGATTCTATGTCAAAATTATCTTATGTATTGTTTATAAACTGAAATTAGATGCTGAAGTACTGATAAATTCAGAGAATGGAACATATTAAACGCATAAGAGTGGCTTAATTTAAGAACTTCTTTTAGTAAAAACGAAAAGGAAAAAATTATCTTTGCCAAACGCAAAATTTTGTTCATGTATTTAATAATCTTACTAACAACGAAAAGGAAAAAAAATAATTCTAAATGATTTCGGGCCTGAGGGAAATTCATATAAGCTGATCTTTCATTGTATAATTATCTCGGTTTCCGATATTCAGAATGTTTTTCCTTTGTGTAAATATATGAACAAAATTCTGGGGTTGACAAAGAAATTTGTTTTCCTCCCAAGCTTCAATAACTGTTCTCTCTCTCTCTCTCTCTCTCTCTCTCGTCCCTTCTACGTTTCCGTGCTCCTCAATGTGCTATATAGCTCACAGTGGCTTAGAAACGACCTAAATATTATTTGTTTATTTCATAGTCAGCGCAGAATGTTGAAAGAAGGATTAATGTATATCCATTCACGAGTGCAAATTCATTGATCAAATTCCCATAACGGCTAGAGTTATTAAACCACAAACCTGTAATGGGTATAACTATTGTAATTCATGTTCCTTCAGTTTGTTGGTTTTTGTTAAGGATTCATAACGCTGATATAAGGCTATTGTGGGGAAGTGCGATATGGGCTGCACCAACGGGACAACAGGTTACGCAATATCAAAAGCTAGCTGTCTGGATAGAGACAATTATGAATGATTTACGAGAGTAAGATTGACATCGGGAATGCTGATAAATATTCCCGCTTGGGGCCTCATTGCTAGCTCTCGAATATAAACTCATTAATGTCCGGCACTTGGGACCAAGTTTTCATTATGTGTCCATGGACACCTCTCGTCAATATGATAAATATTTGTACCAAATTCCCTCTGACATCTAACGGCTCTCGTGATCATGCGGCTTATGCTCTGGAGATTTGGATCTGGGCTCTATACCGACAGTCATATTACGCCATCAGAAGTATATTAAACTCGAAGTATGATACTTGGTTATTGGGCCCAGCTGGCTTCCCAAACAGACAGCAAACAAGTAGATTCCGCACCTGCATCTAGAAAAAAAACGCAGCTGTTGGATGTAACGTTTGGTTCAATTTCATCTTGTCACGTCCAGTGGACCTAAACGCGCTGAGGACGTTTTATCTCTCTTACAATCACGTGATGAAGTGTGCATCGATTCATCTACATGACAGGTGTCAATTATCTTTCAATCTAACATCGCTTGAAAAACATGGCACTAATATTTCAACACACAGTACAGGCGTCCCGAGGCGTGAAGTCCTGTATGTAACCCAACGCACCAAATTGAAGGCTCGCAAAACCGACTGCCAGTGCAGGGATCCCGTGTTGTTAATTAAATTGATGTCGTGTTACAGGAGGGAGGTGACAAGGTAATTCAATTTTATTGTGACCTGCAATTAGTTGGCATGTATGTACATTGTGTCATGGAATAGAATAGATATAAGACGTCATCTGGTCTCGGGTCTATTTCAAGAGAGCAACTGACATAACTTTTGACAGGCCGCTTAGAGCCGTTCGAAATCGGCCAACGGCACAGGTGTGATGTAATTAGTCGGAGATGGGGATGCGCCCATGGAAAGCAGTGACTAGACAGAGTCATACTTCTAGCTTGGCAGACTGCTGATCATAAAGGCATGCAGTGATGTAAGATTTGTTAGCCTGTGTACTAAATGATTCCTTCATGAGTAAGAGAATAACCAGCCAGAAGCGGCATTTCTACTTTTGAATTTTAAGGTATACCGCGGAAAATCTATTTGCCTTTGTGCCCCGTGCTACAGCTAGTTCTTCAAATGTTTCCATTTAAGGTTCATCATCAGGCACCATACATACCCGCCTATCTGTGGAGATACAAGCGTCAGATCCGACATTCAGGACCAAGCCGTTGTCCAGGACGAAAACCTAATTCAAAGGACGTTATTAGCTCAAATCTCTAATAAATATATATAATAAATATGTAAATAAACACAAGATAGGATTCTTGCAAGAGAGAAGCGTCCACAGTGTCTTGATTCTCTGCCGGAGAAAAGGTTTGGTCACACTTCCTGCTTACTCGCTTCAACAAATCCCCCATCTTACAACATACAAGCTGGTCCGGTTTGGTCACTGTCGTCTGCTCATATTCTACCAAACCGGACAGCTTCGCACGTTGTAAGATAGAGGATTTGTTGTAGCGCGTATAAGCAGGAAGTGTGACCAAACAGGCTCCGGTAGGGAATCAAGTCCAGTACCGTCATGGCCACTTTCTGAGTCGTTTTCTTGAGTATTGTATCTCAGCCACGCTTTTCTTTGGTTTTCTTATGAACATTTGTAAAACGATTGAAATTAGACACAAGTAGCGATAATGATATTGCATACTATGATCGTTCTATATTTGGGGGTGTGAGGTTTATCGCCAAATTGGAGATAAAGACATTTGGTGAAATCAAATGTCAAATCCCTTTCTGCAAATGTTTTTGTGGTGTTGATTGAAGTCATCACATTTGGCGTATTTCGTACAAGTACAGTACAGTGTCGGTTACATGTATCTCATAAACTGGCGAAATTGCGGATGCGCATGGGCATTCGCAGACACACTCTGGATAGCCAATATCGGTAATAATTAATACTCAAATCGTTCTCTGTCGATCAAGATAAAGGAACAACAACACACAAAAAACACGATATTCATGTCGTCATATGTCCCTGTAAGGGATAGGGCTGGTTTCACCATCATCTTCTGCATTAAAGAGCGGTGAAGGCAAAGTCCTATTAAGATATCATGTTGCTTGTATCACACTTAGGCAGCCATAATACAGGGATCAAGTGTAGGTCTTAATCAGTACAACTGACAGTTTACAAATTTATGACTGGCTTCTGGCAGAAGTATGGGCTAGTGGCTAGTATTGCTGGGCAGGCCAGTTTACACAGCACAGATGTAGACATATTTGTTCCAGTGATCATGTATGAGACTGCCAAGACTGAGGAGTCGTACAGTTAGCCCTATGGGGTTTTTATCCCACCAGATTAATTCTATATATGTACAATATGAGATATGTGCTTCATCTGGCAAAATGAATAAACAACTTAACAAACAAACAAAACAAACATGCCGATTGAAGCAGACAGTCAAATTGGTGAAAAAAGACTCGGTTGCCATATTTTGATGAATAAAAATGACGATAAATACATGTAGCTAAAACTTTAGCTTTTGTTTTTGATATAATCTTTGGTATTTATTGTACTTCTGTATCTGAAATCAAAAAATAAACATTGGCTGATAACGTTTTTCAAGCACCTGCTTCAGTCCATCTTTGCAGTGTACAAAAACGTTATGGTGCGCAAACGTTATCGTACGCACAGGTAATTTGTGTCTGTATATTGTTAAATTATGAATAAACTTTGATAATTTTTCCGACAATTGAATTTCAGATGTTTGATTTCTATTTTTCATCCTAACAGCGAAGTCATGCAGCCAAGTTTGAGGTTTATCATTAATTGTATGTTTTGTCTGATGAGTTATGAGTGCACATTAAGATTCCTAAATGTAGATCCCTATTTTTTTTGTGCAGAAAGCTATTTTTGACATATCATCAAACAACATAGTAGACTTAAGAAGGCATAGTTGGCTATTGGATGGATGGATGGATGTACTTGGGCACTCCATCGCACCGCGATGGGCACAGGTCGTGCGAACACGCCGTGCAACCCGTTTCCCCCAACCCGCCCTACACACGATCCCTCTTAACAGTGTCACATAGACAATGTTTAATCCCCACATTCCTATTAAACAATATACATTCTCTTAATTCCCATAACTACAGACGTATCACATAATATTTCCATCTGTCAAGCCCCCTCATTCTCTCTTAATTCCCGGATCGATTCTTAGTGACAACTTAATTATCACACTGGACACTCATAATTAAATCTCCCAATAGCCACTCATCCTCCCCATTCACTCAACATTTAATATTTCACCCTATTTCCCGAAATCATAAATCCAGTGCCATGTTAATGAAGAAACTCTGAGGGAACTGTCCGATAATTAAAAAGCCTGTCAGCCTATAGAAAGTCATGTGTAGACTCACATTTGAGCGACATTTATCACCCATTTGTTATACAAGAGTCTTTTCTAAACATGATCCTTTGGCCATTGGACCTGCCAGATTAACAGTGCTGTACATTGTATAATGCATTCCTGAGTTTCATATCAAAATGGATGGTTGCATATTTTTGCATCTGAAGGATGCGCTGGCATGTGGAAGCCTTGACAATAATGTTAGGAACCGCGGTTACAAATCTTTGGATAAATTTCTATCGAAGCATGGGAAGGATGTGAAGACATCGTTCATCTTGGACGAGAAGAAACGGCGAAGATTGTTCATTTCTCTGCAAGCGTTTCTCTGCCTCTTAGATAATAAGTTTTGCCACATTGACAACAGTCTTCGTAGAGATGAATTCCTTGAGTTTTTGGAAAAAACAACTGTGCAGGACTGCTCATCAGCCAGTCGGCTTGAACAATCACCACCACCTGTTGATCCAAAACCCCGAAGTCCAAACTTGGGCAAACTAAAGAGGCATTAATAAAATTATGTCGGGGAAACTTTCCAAGGTGACAAAGATAATATGATGAAAACAATGTCCATGTTAGTAACAAAAGGTACCAGTCGACGACCATTTACTGAGTCGGGATCTTTAACAGTAAGTGACTTACATACACTCTTAAGTAGGACAATTAATGATTCTACAAGGACGAGTGTTTTAGAGGCGACATTGAAATGAGCCACCGGATCTGCAGCCAATTGTTGGAGCATCTCGGCTTCTCCACATACAAGAAAATGTATCGGGTGTTCGACTTGGAACCGAGGTAAGAAGACTCTTTGGTGGACTGGTTGCCTCAAGTTTTCAAGTAGAAAAGTATATTGCAGATATGGATGACAAGTTCCGAAATATACTCCAACCAACTCGCACATTCACTGGGTGGAGTATCAATGCAGTCGCACTTCTAAAAATGTTGAGGTACAGGTATCCAAGCATTGAGAGAAACTCTATGATGGCAGTGAAGATCTATGGAGATGGAAGACAGATTGAAGGAAGATCAACTGCCTTTCTTGCGGTAAGTATTCTCAACAATGAGCTCGCTCTTTCTGGGCACAAGTATCAGTCTGTGGATGAGATATTTCCCATAGCCATGTTCTACGAAAGTGACAAGCCGGAAAATCTCATGGCCAATGGGCAAACTGTTATCCGAAAGATGATTTTGACATTGTCTGGGGACGGGTATGAATTTTACGTTTCAGGGGACTACAACTTTCTGATGGCTCTACTCGATGCAAAGATGAGCGCAGCATCCAATGACAAGTGGAACATCTACCATCAGTGCCACAAAAATGACCGTAGTCAAGTTCATCAGTCTGGACTGAGAACCGATCTCAACCTGGTAATCGATAATAGCTTCCCATATGCTGTCATCGAGGACATCCCACTGTCACATTATGTTATATGCATAATGCATGGGTTTGTTCGCCAAACCGAAAAACTACTGGATCTCGAGATTGAGAATATTTACAGCAACGCTAACTAAGCAAAGCAACTAGGATGCAATAGATCTACCTTCATCAAAGAAGCTATCGCCACACTGGAAAGCAACATTAACAAACGTGGAGTTCGAAATGGAAATTTTGAAATACACTTTGACAGTACTGGGCAGCCCAAGCCAGTCAAATTGAATGGAACCCACGCCACGGTGATAATGTCTCCTCCTCCAGAAGGTTGCTCCGAAGAAACATATCCTCATCCCCTTCGAGGTGTTATTAGTGACCAGAAAAAAATGCGTCCAACTTTGTCCGAAGACGTCATGGATCGCTTACACCTTCAGCGGGAACTTACCGTACTTGAGCTAGTTAAAACTATCTGGCATCATCTGTACATGATGCAACAGATTGTAGAAAATGATCCATCCCCACCTCTAAAACCTGACAGAGCTGAGGAGAGTCTTCATCCACAAGACTATGAATCGTCCTACACAGAAGCAGATGTGGCACGATATAAGCATCATGCAGAAAGCTTCTATCAGCTTTTTGTACAGAGGTATGGCTGGAAAAAGCTCACACCTTACATGATGCTCTACATAGATCATGTCCCCACCCTCATGGCTAATTTGCCATTTCCTCTAGCCAGATTTATGGCACAGGGTGAGGAAAATGCCAATTACAGAGACAACAGTTATTTTTACAATCACACCATGTGCCATGGAGGTAGAAAGACAGACAAGCAAGATCCCATATATGCCACCTTCTTCCATAGATTTAAAAATCTATGCTTTGATATTGATCAGTTTAACACATCAGCTGATACAGATCTTCTCGCTGCTGGGGCTTCATTCACTGAGTTTTTGAGAAAACCCAGTTTAGAAGACAGTGTACAAGCTAGTGAAGAAACCACTGCCTCCACAACTGATATATCCCATGGAAGTGGTAATGAGGTCATGCCTGAGAAGTCATCAGACATCTTTCAGGGAAAGTACTTCCTTCTTGCTGGAAATATTGGACAGACCAAGTTGAAGAAAGCAATTACGGAGAATGGCGGCGAGGTTTTGGATGATATACCGAACAGAGTTTCAGAAAAACAGTACATTGTGGTAACCTCACAATCTGTAATTAACAAAAACCCTCCAAAATCTGTCAGACTAAGAGTCAGAAGATCATATCCAATAGTTGATGTCGATTTTGTTTATTCTTCAGTGAAAGACGGCAAAGTGAAGAACCCAAATGAGTGTAGCTTGGGCATGAAGGAAATTCACAGAATTGTGAAAGTAAGAGATTCCTTAGTCAAGGCTAAACACTTCTCACAGAATAATTCAATGCTTTCGCTACTACGAAAAGCTAAGCGTGTAGTTCAATTGAAGCAAAGAAATAAGAAAAACAAAAGATATATCAATCCAGCAACATACTATGCTATGACCCGGAGGAAGTATTTTGGTCATGCAGCCTTTTTTGGTTTCCATGGATCCCAAGCACTGACCAAAAAGTTGATGGCAGAGTGGAAAAATCTTACCCCAAGAACTAAGACAAAGTCAACAAATGATTGGAAACTGCATGTTGAAAACTTCAAATCAGCTGAAAAGCATTCACGGTTCAAACATCATACAAGTGTAAACAAACGCTTACCATTTTGATGCTACTGGGTTTACATGGATGGATGGATGCACTGGTCGTGCGATCATGCCGTACAACCCGTTTTCACCAATCCACTCTTAAACACTTGATTCATCTTGTCATACAGACATGGACAATCCCCACACTCTACATATCTGAGACCACTTTTGGGTTAATTCAGATTTTATAATGAGGACAGTTTGTGATGTCTCTATTGTGTGGAGAATTTATTAGATAGATTTGTCCACGTTTCAATGCATTTGAATCAAAGGAGAAACTTGTGGATGCGTTGGACAGCTTGTCTTGAACTATATCCAAATCGCTTGTTTGTAAGTATGTTGATTTACGTATATGCCACAGTTAGCAATTACGGTATTTGAATGTGTGAATTCTCTGACGTCCGTTAGATCATATGTTATAGATAGGTGTGTTTTATGAGCGTCGATTCACTAAAATGGTGAAATAGTCATATATATAGCGTGAATTTATGTTAGATTTTCTTCAACTTGGTCTGCCCAATTGTAGATGAATGGGTTTGCATGTGGATCACTACAATTAAATGTTATTTTTTGTGGTTTTGTGAAGCATTACAGTGCACATATGGTATAGAGTGGTATTGAGTGATGAGTGATTTGTATTTTTCTTTTCTTTTCTTTGGGGGGGGGGGGGTACATCATCTCATAGCAAAATCTTTTTCATGTAATTCATTTTTGGTATTGTCAAAAGTTGTCTGCATCATGCGAGACTGGTACAAACGTAATAAGATAAAAGTATGTGGCAATACGACACGGTATCAGTTATATCTTATTATTCAAGATTAGATAAAAGCTTTTCTGTCATTCCTGTCTGCTTTTGATTCAACTGATCATGCACAGACATGTGCAGATGTGGTAAAATTGTTATGAGTTATTGATTTGATATCCTATGTTGATGCAATCCTACATTTTCGTTTGCAAATGAAACTCGGCTGCATGTTCATAAAGGAGTGAACACAAAGCTTTTCTATATGGGATATTCATATGGGTTAGTTACATGTTCTCAATACATTTTGGTGTCTCGTATGAAGCTACATTTACATTGATGATCGAAAGTTTGTTCCATCATGAAAAAACAATGCAGCACAGAGCCAGTGTGGTATGTAGTAATATTTACCTTGAGAGGAAGGGCTGTGTACAGTTAGGAATAGCAATGCCATAGTACATGCAGGACTATATCCCTTTCGTACTTATACCGGCCAAAACCGGCCGGCATCATATATACCCATAACGGCCGAAACCGGCTGCAATTCACCACCACGCAAAAAAATCGCCGCACAGTAAAATGTTCGTCAAGTGAGAGGTCGTCGGTAGTCCACATCGTTGGACAAGGAAATAGTCGACAATATACGTTCAAATTTTATTGTAAATCATGCAATAAACGTATAACAAGTTTATTTTATTGAAGACGTACCTTCCTTGTGGTGAAAATTGAGAAAATCGGCGAAGAATTTGCCGTTTTTTGACCATTTTCAACGCTATCGAAATCCCATTTCCCGCGGTAGAATGTTAGAGATATTGGTTTCATTTTAAAGGTCATTTCCGGGTCTTTCGACCTGTGACGAGTGATTTGATTGGATAGGATTGAATAACGAAGGATTTGATTGGATAGAGATGTGATCATTCTTTGATAGCGTGACCAAATTGACCTCGATCGGGCTCGATCGGGCTCTGTTAGTATCGCGAAGCCCGATTAGTTGAGACGTGTGAGACAATGGCAGCGATTGGCCGGCCGCTTTGTCTGCGTGTGCCGGTTGAATTTCTCGCCAGAGAAAATGGCTTCGTTGAAACTTTAGCGAGCCGACTGTTGGATTTACAATGGAAATAAAGGGTTTCTCGGATTTATATGTCGGATTAAAACCCACACGGACGATGCACTGGTATTTTAGCACGATCGTCCGGTTGAATTGGGCGAATCGTGAATTGATTTTTTATGGAAACTATCATTTGGCTGGGACATACACTCACGGTAATGTTGTCGAAATCAGAGATTTTTTTTTTGTTTATTTCATTTTCTCGCCTGGTCTGGTTTTATTTTAGACACAAATGGGCAGATATTTTGAAGGACAGATTAATTAAAGTATGGGCTTTCTGAAAATATATATATTTAGCGGGGTTTCAATCAAGCTACATGCAAATATATTGCTTCAAAAAAAGACTGTCTATAACAAAATCCTCTCGCATGCATTTATCCGAACATACAAGGCTGACAAACGAGACTATCAGCAAGTAGCAAAGAGATATACAATGAGCATAGAGAGACAAAAACCAGTATAAGTATATAAGGATAATTAAAATGAGCCATTTCACATTTTTGACTGGCAATGCACCTTAAGTTTTGATATGAACAAATTTGGAGTGAGGTTCTTAATCGGGCTCCACGGGAAGTTTCTTCCTTGAAAGGCAAACTATTCTTAAATGATGCGAAAATTAATTATAGAAGAACTGCATATTTCCAGTCTGATTTATAATACAAATAGAGGAAGTTGAAGAATTCAAGTCCTGAACTGGAATAATAGCAACCTTCCTCGACAGGAAAACAATTAGATTGAAAATATTTATTTTTTCATTACACCAAGACACAAATTCCAGCATGAAGAATTATATTTTCAAAATATACATCCTATTATAAGAAGTCAGATTAAATAGAATGAACTCAAGCGCAGCAAGTATCAAATGTTTATCGACAAATGTGCTTGCGCTGGCCATGTTGGCAGATTGTTTAAACTAATATCTTTCATATAGCCTAGCATTATTGCCCTGTAGAATTTTATTGTTTTAATTATCCAACTGTATATATGTTTGTATTAAAAAGCAACATCATTTCTCATTTTTCAGCAGTAATATTCTATATGCATTTCATTATGTCAAAGTTCTGAACTGTACACACTTTATTGTAATGAAGATAATTTGTGCAGACGATCACACAATCACCTTTTTTGCATCAGTTTGTATGCATCGACAGATTACCGTGAAAATATACTGTTTTCGGTTGTGTAATATTTATCCACTCAGGTGGGTATAAACATTAAAGCAAGCCAGATCGCAAGTCAGATACATGTACATGATGTTGTCTATATTAAGAAGAACTGACTTACACATATTCATTATATATCTTATATCTTAATGTGGGTTAAACATATTCATTATATATCTTTGGCACTGGGTGAAATATTGTTGATACTGTGTTGTTAAACTAATTTAGACAAAAGTACAGAAGCTGAAGAGAGAAGACATTTGGAAACATCATTGGTATATACAAGCATTAACTAGAGGCTTAAACTATATGAATACTGAGATAGCTTTAACTAATTCTGCTAGACTGTGCAGCCTACATGATTTTTACTCTGCAAAGTTTAGAACCTCTCACTGAGCCAGTCATCCAACACACACAGCTGTTGTCTCTCTTACTGGAGCGCCTGGGCTATTAGTGACAAGTGACAAGCCTTAATGACGTTTAAATAGACTGATAAGGAGGTCCCCTGGCTTGGTGGTCATAAAAGGAACATGATACTCTATCCAGGTCCAGTCAATTTTGTTACAGGCCACATCGATGGTATGTATGAAAAAAAAGACGAGAGAAATGACTTGTATTATTAATCTGATAGGGCTTTAGGTAGATTAAGACTGGCTTTCGCATCTGCACTCATATTCCGGGGACATGAAAGGATGCCTTCGACATCCATGAGAATATTATGAAATAATGACCTAAAGATTTGATCAAAATGTTGATAAAAACACAAAACCGTGACAAATGTGCTCTCTGAACCGAGTAGATGATTGAACACGAGTTGCTAAGACATTGATCATTCTGGAGACCCGACAGAGCGGAAATGGCTCTCGGATCATTGGCACTTCTTCATTATATCATATCGCAGGGCCGGACTTTAACCAGGATTTTCAAAATGATTACGAAGGACATCAATAAAATAGGACTTGATCGTGACAGGCCTGTTGAAAACATTTCATGTTAGGTAGATTTTCTATCTAACGTTGCAATACAAGACCGTTATACCTCCCTGTGTTTTCTATCACCTGAAAAGCGATTTAACCGAAGCTAGAATTCCAATAGCCAGTATCCACGGTTAATAAGGACTTTTGCATATGAGGAAAATAAGAAAAATACAATAAAAACGAAACAGAAATTTATGGATCTTTTTCTTTACAACAACAACGATCTCTCAAGAGAGGCTATAAACTTTACATAAAAAAAGTATACGTCACATCGCAAATTAAATATGTTTGTGATTCCTTTTGAGACCGGAAGTCACCCGATATATACCACGAGAGAAATGAGCAATCATATAAATTGAGAATTAATAATGAACCAAGAGTATCCCCCAGAACTGTCATCAACAGTTCAAATTTCAACTATATGACGATAAAGCTCAATTTTGCACGTCATTTTAAGAGTACATTTACCTACACTTTGGCTTAGAGTATTAAAGGGTCACAGGCTGACTCCGCTTTTCCTTGCACACAATAGAGGAAGATGACACGACGTATTCATATGATTCAGTTTGAGTCCGACCAAACAACTCCTTCAGTTTGACACATGAGCGAACTACTTTTCAAATGCTTTGCCCATATAAACCGGAAAAGTTATCTCTATATCGTTCTATTTAACGCTAGTTCAACAGAGTTATTATGTAGAATTGAAAAATAATCGAAATGTTCGGTAAACATCGTGTATGTCACTATCAGCGGTGTGCTGCTCGGGCAGGAATCTCCCAAAAAAGGCTGGTGGCTTGGGTAATATTATGCCTGGCGAATTCATTTTCTGTCATGGTTCGGCTTAGTCAGACGAACCATGCCTAGGGAAGATGGTGTCTCTAGGCTGACATCATGTAAGCTAGAAATGTTCAGTAAACATCGATTTTACTGTATATGATTTCACTTCTGGCGGTCTGTTGCTCGGGCGGGAATCCTGTCCAACAAAAGCTGGTGGCTGGGGTATTATTATGCCTGACGAATTCATCTTCTGTCATGGCTCGGCTTTGTCAGACGAACCACGACTAGGGAAGATGGTGTATCTAGGCTGACATCATGTAAGCTTTTGTATGGTAAAGTATCGGCAGCAGTTTGGCGAAATTGGGGGGGGGGAAATATTACACTCAACCCCAGATATCAACTGCATGGTGCAACTGATTAAATTCGGCAAAAAGCGAAAGGATTCTACAGTTAATATGCTCAATTAATCGAGACCAATCGCATTCAAATTTTAGAGCAAAATAGATTTAGATTCCAATTCGTTATAGAAAAGTTTAAAGCAGATTACTCTTATTTGAAGAAATTTTGCAATCTTTTGTTTTTAACAAAATCTACCGTACTTAAAAAATAAAGCAGATGACTGTCAAGGCAGAAACAATGCAATACGCCACTTGGCTTTCTCAGAGGAATATATGCTAACAAGCTTGATACTCAGTCAGCGAAAAGAGATGAAAGTAAAACTATATAGCCAGTCCTTTATCGGTAGCCATTAACTTGTGTAATGATCATTTGTTCGGCTGGCATCAGGGCATTTTTATGTTTTATTGTTTTTTGTTTGTTGTTTTTTTATAAATGCCACATTAAACGTGGCTGGAATTTACGTAACAAAGTGTTTTTACCTGCGGCACGCAGGTCTACGGGAGGCTCGCGTTGTTGTTCTTCTTCTTGTTGTTGTTGTTCTTCTTCTTCTTGTGACTTTTTGAAATACGCATGCGCTAAGACAGTGAGATCTCTGCCACACTTTTCTACTTCCGATGTGTGATCTCTGCCACACTTTTCTTTTCAACCTCCGATCTCACATGACAATACTGTCTTCAAGCGCGTTTGAAATTCATTTGCAACTATATTCGGTGGAATGAATTATTGCTTCGTTGATTTCCGTTCAGACTTCAATTCTCTTACGTCAGTCGCTTTAAAGCTGTCGGTCGTCACATCAGTCACTGTCTTCAGATATTACCATTTTCATTGAACAGTATGCAGATGTATACACAATTTAAGATCCTTGGATTTCTTATATACCAAAGAAGATGAGCCGCAACCTTGTCGGTGGTTCAGCTAATTTGCATGCAGTCCCAGGCGACTGTCTTAGAAAGTAGAAAAATAAGTTCACTACTTCTAGTAATCATTTTATCTACCCAATCTAGATAAAACACAAATTGGCGAAGAAGGATAACAAGTAACGCATTATCACTATGATTAACATTGAATAATACTTGGTATCAAATTATAGATCATGCATCATAAAAACAAACGCAACAATTACGTTTCAGAAGTAAGCGGAACAACTCAGCAACTTTCACCGAATAA
>JAVTVY010012865.1:0-51547 GCA_036873755.1 Hanleya hanleyi
GGAGGCCCGTTGACCGAGTGATTTAGATTCCCGACATACAGTGTTGGCTATGAGGATCACGTACGACCTTTCACTTCCTCGGCATCCTCATCTCATACAGAGTCACCTCCTACGTCAGGCGGAGGTAGAAGAATAAGACATGCTACCCTTCAAAGTCAGGATAGCGGCGGTACACACGTTGACTCCAGAGATGCCCAAACCGGTGGTCGGCGATGACAAGCAGCCGATGACCTCGCCGGGAACGAAGAAACTTACTACGACACCTCTTTACGGTTTTAACAAACCTTCTGAGGAGGAAGCTGCGCCAACCTGCGCACCATCTCCAGCATCAGTCAACCTATACGACGCACTGGATCGACAATTGGAGACTTCGTCACCTCTCCAGGAGCCCGGTCCTTACAAGGCTTACACTCTTCACGGAGACAATCCACCGTTCAGGGCCCGAAGTCTGAACCGGATCTTGACAGACTGTTGAACTTCACGAGGACACCAGCGGGGGTACTTCAACAGAGACAAGCCTGTGCTGTGGAAGATACGATGCTGACACAACACAGAATTACATCATACTCTGATTGGTTCCTGACGGCTATTTTCAAAGGTGATTCAGGATCCAGACGTGAAGCATAAGCGGGATCATTGACCTTTTTCACGGGCCAAGATGGAATTCTTCGGCGCCTTATCGACTCTTACACAGGAGATCGCCACGGAGGGTCTTTCCGGTCAGAACTCGGGACAACCCAAGCAAGATGCTCAGAGTGGTGTTCACCCTTACAAGAAAGGACAGTTCCAAGGTAAAGAGGGAATCTTCCGACCGGGACAGAGGTCAACCTCGTCAGTCAGAATTGATGGTTCTCAAGCTTCACCTTCAAACCACTAGTCATCCTTTCATCTTTCCCAAGCTTCAAGTCTTCACTCACCTGATTGTAGAACGGTCGACCCTGATGATATAGAAGATCAGCGTCGAAGAAGTCAGTCCTTACGTGACGTCTACCCCAGATCCCGACACTTCATCTGACGATCATCCTCAGTCTTCTAAGAACCGGATCCTACTCCTCATCGGATAATCTAGGACTCCACCTACACCCGACATCATGATCAGGGGAATCTATTTCGGGAAAAACGACTAGTCGGTTTTGACTTAACACGTTTTTCTTTGGAATGAGACACCCAGTCTACAGTGGGCAAGCCTAGGTTCACATGAGGTCCCTTCCAAGGCCAAGTCGACACGGACCCGGACACTGGAATAGGACACGAGGATAGTCATCTCTAATCCGGAATGCGAGCCAGGACTCCAGAACAGGACCTCGGACTCCAGCATTCATCGGGATGACAGTAGAGACCGGACCAGACGACGGAGCCGGACACTTACTGAGCATATTCGACTCTACAGGAGTTGGACTCCAACTCCCGACTGTCGTCATTTTTCGACGTTTTCCAGAGGCCTTTTTCGAGTTTCGCCTCGATGATCATGGCGGTCCAGGGATATTTCCTGGGACCCCACGGATATTGTAGTACGGCTATATTCAAACGACAGGCAGGTTTCCGGCATTGGAACCTGCACCGAGAACCAGACCATCAATACCATGACCCAGAGGTCCGTGGGATGGAACTACAGTCTACTACTCACCCGGGACCTAGCACAGTTTGGCTAGCTCCAGGTACTCCTCATTACAGTTTCTCAACTACAACTGATTCTGAGCGCAAGAACAAGCAATATAAGAATGCTCGTCCCAGAACATCTTCACCCCCTTCCAGAGTGGTGATGCCTGAGGCAGTTTCAACCAAGCACATAGAAGTTCACATTCACCGATGCGGAATTCATAGCTTAGAGGGGTCCATTAGTCCGGCAACAGATAGCCGACACATCACTTGGATACCACGATAGACAAGCAACGCATCATCTTCCTTAGGGATATCTACGCTAGAAGGCGGTCCCCCTTGGAGGTTGCGGTTGTACAACACATCAGCACTGATTACGAACGTTCAGTACGGTCGTCAGTTACGTCAAGTTTGGGGGGGAGCAAGATTCCAGTCACCATCTTCTAGAAACATCGACACTGGTCCTAGCAGCATGGTATCAGCAATACCATGTCACAACACCATGTGTTTCACATCACGTCAGGGTTCCCGCCGACAGCTTCCTCCAGGTCCTACAGGGTACTACAACCGGAAGTTCACTTTCCCACGGAGGCACCGGGACCCGCAACGGCCGAACCCCCACGTCTGCTACGGTCCAGATTTTCCGTGCAGACCAGGGTTTTTTCTCCAGGACCAATTGTACAGACAATGACAGCAGCAAGCGACTATTTACTGTACAGTCGCATCAAGCCCGGAGAATGCACTATAGTAGAGGACCTGTGGCCAACACTGTTTCTGTTCCAGCAACAGCTGGGTTTTCCTTCTGCATTAGGGCAGAGAATCTCAGTCAAGCAGTACACAGGGGTATCACTCAGCATCATCCAGAGCTGTCAAGTTCACCCACGGAACCGACTACGTTCCAGCATTTCGGCTTTCCAGGGTCTTCACCTCACAGTCTCGCCGAACACATCAGTTACCACCCAAGGAAACCTGGATGTGGTACTAGGGCATTCTTGCGCCTGCCATTCAACCAGTTCTACCAACTACAGTCAAGATCCTGTCCTGCAAGACAGATCCATGACAGTCTTCACTACGCAATCAGAGCATTGCGCAGTAGAACCTAGTTCCTTGACAGGGATGACAGACTGGTCAACCAGATCCTTTCATCCCATCCCGGATCTCGTCACTTAGAACGATTCCACACGTCGGGGACCATACATCCAAAGACTGTACCAGATTCCAGCGCTACAGGTTTCGTGTACCTGCTGGAGGAGAAGAGGTTTTTTATATCCAGTCAAAGGTAAAAAACCAGTCAGAGGCCTAGAGCACTCTTTATAGAACCGACAAGAGGTTCCAGCTGTCTTCCTCTCTCATCACTTCTAACAGACCCATCAGCGGACATCACTAGTCCATGATCACCGTCTGGGTTGTAGAAGACTGCCGACTGGGTTAACCAACTCGCCATCAACGCTCCTTCTCCTTTATGGAGACATCGTCTCACAAGATGAGCCAGTGTGACGCCCGGGCCACTTTGGGGAAAACTTATCGTTAAACGATACTGTTGACACCTGCGCTTGGACGATCAATTCAACTCATACTGATTGCTATCTTCAGACATGTCTATACAGACAGATAGGATGACTACACTGGACCTATACCTACAACCTAGGGTATAGTCTACCACTCCTATCAAAAAAAAGGGGGGGGCACCGATCAAGCAAGCAAGATCCCGACAATTCGGTAAGTATAGAAGACATACCATGCCAGAGACAAAGGGACTTCAAGACATCACGATGGCATCTGATTATCTAGCTAAGTATGCGAGCAAACGATGGAACAGAGTCCACCTCTCGCCGCATTACTTGTAATACCTTGAGCTCCCTACGCTTCTATACGACACGGGAATTATCAGGATATTATTAAGCATATTAGATTTACAAAATCAGAACAAGGCGTGCTCCGCTTAATCCAAAAGCAAGTCACAAGGCCGGCTACCCAACCTCCTCTGTTGGGAGTCTGGCATTGAAGTGATAACAGGTGAAGATTTGGGACACAAACATTAAACATTTATAAATAATGTTGGTGTTTGTTACCAAATCAAACCTGTTATCAACGTTGATTTGCCCAACCCATCCTCCCCTCTTTGCTCGGCCTTGACTCAAAACAGGTCTTGCTCAACATGGGAAAAAGAGTGATGGACATGCGCGGAGTGCACGCCACCTGGCGGACGATCGACGCAGCGATCAAGGGAGATAATTTTGTTTGCAGAAGATCTCCAAATGGAGGATATTGGCATTGAAGTGATAACAGGTTTGATTTGGTAACAAACACCAACATTATTTATAAATGTTTAATTTTCTCTCGCTCTCTCCCTCATTCTATATATCAGTAGTTCTCGAAGTGTAGGTGAAAGTATATGTTTAAATACTTTCTATGGCTATGAACTGTTGATAAAAGGGTGCCCTCGGTGGCCGAGTGGTCTAAGGCGCTTCGCTGGTGACCGCTAGCCTCACACCGCTGAACCGGCACGGGTTCGAGCCCAGCTGGTCCATGTGTGAAAGTTTGTGAGTTACTTGCCGAAGGGCGGTGATTCTCTCCGGGTACTCCGGCTTCCGCCACCAACCAAACTGACTGTCACCATATGAGTGTGACATTAACTCTCTCTGTACCTGCATTTTTAACAGTTCCAAGCTGGTAATAACACTGTCATGAACATGAATGACGCGAATATATACTTTATCGCCTACATATTTTCCAAGTTTATACTCCAAGCTTTCGAACAAGATATATTATGATGAAAATATTTATCTAAAAAGTCTTTAATTTTGTATGCCAACGACAGGCAATCATCGAACTATATTTCTATCGGTACAATTGTACCGATACGGTACAGAGAGGGTTAAGCCAAATTCCCTCCCTCCTCCTGCCTGTTGATAAAATTTTCAGTCAAAGGCAGAGAAAAGGCAGTTTTAGCTCAGTTACAAACAGATAGATTATTTGCATAAAATCTGTTAATACTATTCTCATTGTTTAAAAATCTGCATTCAGGGAGTTTACACTACTACTGTATCTGTAACTTTGGTATTCTTTCCTCTAATATACGACACATTCAATTATTGGTACAGACAAAACTACGAGAAGCCAACCCCTATCCAAGCTCAGGCTATCCCAGCAGTGATGTCGGGGCGTGATTTGATCGGGATTGCTAAGACAGGAAGTGGAAAGACGTTGGCCTTTCTGTTACCCTTATTTAGACACATCCTTGATCAGACTGATCTGGAAGAAGAGGACGGCCCTATAGGTACGTATGTATAATATAGATATCCATGTACTATACACTGCTCATGGTAAAAACTCTAATAATAATAATAATTTGAATTAACATTCAGTCATCTCCAAATCAGCCCCAGATTAACATTCAAACATCCCAGATTATCTTTCAATGATCCTCAGATTAACATTCAATTACCCCCAGATTAACATTCAATCACCCCCAGATTAACATTCAATCATCCTCAGATTAACATTCAATCACCTCCAAATTAACATTCAATCATTATCACTGTCGATAATAACATTTAATCCTTCCCAGATTGATATCAAGTCAAGTCAACTTTATTATGCCCAAGGCCACAGGGGTGGCTACAGCATTTGGGACAAGATGGCAGTACAATGATTATATCCAATCATCACCAAATCACTGTCCATGTTAGCATTCATCATCCCCAGATTAGCATTCAATCATCCCCAGATTAGCATTCAATCATCCTCAGATTAACATTCAATCATCTCCAGATTAACATTCAATCATCCCCAGATTAGCATTCAATCATCCCCAGATTAGCATTCAATCATCCCCAGATTAGCATTCAATCATCCTCAGATTAACATTCAATCATCCCCAGATTAACATTCAATCATCCCCAGATTAGCATCCCCAGATTAGCATTCAATCATCCCCAGATTAACATTCAATCATCCCCAGATTAACATTCAATCATCCCCAGATTAGCATTCAATCACCCCCAGATTAGCATTCAATCATCCCCAGATTAACATTCAATCATCCCCAGATTAGCATCCCCAGATTAGCATTCAATCATCCCCAGATTAACATTCAATCTTCCCCAGATTAGCATTCAATCATCCCCAGATTAACATTCAATCAACCCCAGATTGCAATTCAATCACCCTCACATTTTGGATCAAAGTTTGATCTCTTTAAAGAGCTAAATGCACTCATTTTGAATCAAATTAAAAACAGAAAAGTCAACTGAAGACAGCTAGCGCCTGCTGTGACCACAAAAATAGACTGGCGTGGTTCCAGCAGCATCCCATACAAGACAGCGCCTGACATGGATGGCTATGACATTTGAAATGCCATTTTTGTATACTTGACAGCCGTCCTTTTTTGCATGTTGTTTGCCCATTCCTAGTTTTACCCAATATTGAGGAGCTCCCTAACCTGTATGATTGAAAACTGTCCACAGCTCTGCCTGTCCATCTGTCAACTAGTCATCTAGCTAGCCAGTTTGTCAGCCCGCTGCTGTTGGAAAGTTTAACTGCGAGATCTCACCCAGCATATCTGTACATCCGTCTCTAGTTCTTTTCCCTTTTATTTTTCTCTCTGCAGCCCTGATTTTGACTCCAACCCGAGAGCTGGCCATGCAGATATCCACAGAGTGTAAGAGATTTGCCAAGGCGTTAAACTTGAGAGCTGTCTGTGTGTACGGGGGTACTGGAATATCGGAGCAGATAGCTGAGTTAAAGAGAGGCTGTGAGATAATCGTCTGTACTCCAGGTCGGATGATAGACATGCTGTCAGCTAATAATGGTGTGTATCATGATAGAGAATACCTGTAAACGATAGCTTTTCTTGATCACTAAACTCTGAGCATGTGTTGATATGTTTAAATCTTTTTGACTCTCCAGCGAGAGATTTAGGGAGAACAATTTTCATGAGAGTTGTAACATTATCAGGTTAGGGCGATCCCGCTATCTAAAATGGAGGTAAACAAGGTTGTTTTTGCTCAATAACTTCTGATTCCTCCAATGCTTCAAAACTTCAGGTGCATTAATCTGTCTGTTGTTCTATGTCCTAAAATTAATTTGCCATTTGAAGAACCAGTCAATGTTGTTTCAACAGTGCGACAGGTATTTGGCCTATTATTATGCAAATTAGATAGATGATAATTTTTTTTTTTTTTTTACTACCATTAGATGGGGATATATGTCTGTGTGCGCCTCAAGACGATTTTGCTGTATTCATTATGTAAACTGATTTACTGAGCATACACAACATTTTTTACCTCCATTTTCGAGAGCAAGATCGTCCTAACCTGATTATAGCAATGACACACATTATGCCTGTCCTACCCATTGTATACACTTGTCACTATGATTTGTTCTAGAGACCCATTTTACCTTAAAATGAACAATTCAGAATCTACTGCATCATGGGAGTCATTCTGTAAAGAGGTAATTTCATTGGTCTATATGATAAAACTTCTTGTAAAAAATCTCGTGATGCATCAATTGGGTTCCTGAACTGGGTCATTCCATTGCTCTGGACCTTAGATCATAATATGGCCTTTCTCATCATTGTATGAAAAACTGATGTTGTTATATGTTGTAAATTATTTAAATGATTTATGTCAGTCTCGGCACTAGCATGTGACAAACTGCCGGCACTAGGATTGTCAGATAACCTATTCATGTCATGATTTAATATATTGCTGCAATGTGTTATGTATGAGTCGGGTAGGGTTTGAGTATTCCACACATGTCGTTTTAATTCCCATCTTTTCTCTGTTTAGGACAGGCATGTGTCAGCTTTATTATTGCATCTGCTACTTTGTAACTGCAGTTCTCTTTTAGTGCTGAGATTGTGCCCCCTGTGTTTGGTGCTGTACAATATCAGGTAGTGACCAGAAGCATATTAGCTGGCAATGACAGAATTGAACAGGCCAAATCTGACACACAAGCATAGCATTGATACATTGTCCTTTCACATACATGTACCATACATGTTCTCTCTGTTGTAGCTGAAATGGTTTTAGGTCAGCACGCAATGTTGGATGAGGCCATCCACACTTGATTCCTTGTTTCCCATCAGCTGTCTGCATGTCATTTTGCTTATCGCCTGTTTTATTTTCATTATTTTAATTTAATTTCCATTTTTTCCTGCTTTGATGGACTTTTCAAGCACAATTTTTTGCCTTGAAAATTTTTACGCCACCCTCATTTCACTCAACAACATTGAAGACATCAAATCTGACAATGGAAATGGCAAGATCAACAAACATAGTAGGCTCCCCTTGAATGGCCCCTCAGGGGAGGTAACTCATGTTTAAACATTCCAAAATATGCCTGCCGAAGGATGTCAGCCCAATTTATTTCGGAAATAATGAGTAATGAATAATGAAAAGTAAGATCCCGCTCTCGTCACTTTTGAAAAACAACCTGATTGGAAACAAGGATTCAAGTGGCATAGCCTAAGCTGTGATCAACCAACAACATTCCACCTGACTCATGGAGTTAACTTACCAGTCAAATCTCACCATTGGCTAAAGCTGGAATGAAGTGACTGTATCATGCATAGATTCCTTCTTAATTACAAAACAGTGACGCAAATAAATTCCTGGCGAACCAACTAACCTTTTCTATTGAGATGATGTCAGAGATACACCACCTATAGATATAAATGACACTCAGTCTGAAAGTGCAGCTACAAAAGATGAGAGCAGTGTGAGATGTGCAAAAGCATGAACAGGCCTCAATTTCAATTTAAGGTGGTAACCTGGCCTCAATTTAAGGTGGTAACCTGTTTTCGGGTTGCCATATGAAAAATAATGGTAACCCATTTTCAGGTCCCCATAATTTTGACATAATATGACAATAGGTTAATAATTATGCAATAGGTTGCCATAGGTTACCAGTGTAGATTTCATGGTAACCTGTTGAGAGGTTACCATCAGCACTCCTTAAATTGAGGCCTGCAAATGAATCATACCCTTCATCATGTTCATCATCAGACTGATCTTTACTAAGAAAATAAGTGACTGAACAATTGCATGGAACACTGTAAAGGTGTATGTGGATGCTGGCAGGGTGGGTATTGGGTATGGAAAGTGCTTGTGTTGTAATCAGGCATGGAATACACATGTGTAGGGTTTGTAAATCTTGAGACGTGCCTGTATGTATTGTCTTTTCAAATTGATCAGCAGATAAATTTGAAATTGTATTAGTGTATCAATTCTCATCAAAATTTAGTTTTCTTGGGCTATCCAAAAACTTCAAGGTTACTTTGATCTCAAAAGATATGATCAGTGAAATATTTATGTTCATCCACATTTTGCCTGACGTGATTTACGATGTATACTTTATGGATCTATGGCAAACCTATGTTGACCTTTGACCTGACTATTTTGTAGGTCGGGTGACAAACTTGAGACGATGTACCTATGTTGTCCTAGATGAGGCTGACAGAATGTTCGACATGGGATTTGAACCACAGGTGAACCTGAACTTCCTATCTTCATACACCAGTCAACTTCTCTCTTCACACTTAGAATTAGCCTTGATGGATTGGACCACGAAAAGCATTAAAATCTGAGGTGTAAATTTCGTTCACAAACCAGAGATGAGCCAATCAGAACATACTCAATGACTGTTTTTAGGGTGACGTCCTCGCCCAGTAGTTACGTCGTTCCTCCTAATATGTCGGTAGGGGTGGCCAGATGAATAGGACAACCCAAATATCAAAATTCAAATGGATTTGATGTCAATGATATTTCGTGTCTATTTATAAATTCTTTTGAACAGAGCCAAATGGGCTGATCTATCACGGCTAATTTGTAGTGTGAATGAAGAAGTCAACTTCTTTATGTAAATGCAACTTCCATGCTATACAGGGTGAGTAAAAAAAAAATGTCCACCTGTGGTTTTGTTCATTTATTCATATGAAGTTATAATTTATTGTGTATATGAATATAACACACGGAAGGGTACTTCATCTCTCCACTATATTCAACCATGTTATATCATATTCATGGAAGGCAATATTCCTATGACGTAGGCTCTCATTTGCAAATTGTCCGGTAATCAGTCAGTCCATCTGAATCCTTTTGTCGGCAAAATAAGGAGAACCGTTGACATTAGAACCTTGCTTTTTGGCATGACCATGCATTAGGGGACAGTTACCAGCAAGTTCTGAGCTGACCTACTTTTGATGAAAATTTGACCTACTTAGGTGACCTATAACATTACGCTTGGACCCCCAAGTCATCTTCCTTACCCTACTTCGTAGGTCCTGAGACATTGGTCACCCTACTCATGTATTTATATTGTGTATATACCAGTGATACTCATGAACGGAAAGTGCACTCTCTCCATAATGCAGAAATGAGTGAACACAGCCGTTGACCAAGAGAGGGGAGACTCTTCACTGTCTATCTATTTTTCAGATATTTCTGTTGCACATTTTCCCAATGCCGATTAACAACTCTCCGAGAGAAAGTCTTCAAGTGCAACGAAGATACCTGAAAACAGCTAAACATGTTGAATCTCAGTCCTGTGTCTGTTTTCATGTATTTCTGCATTATTTAGAGAATGCACTTTCTATCCATGAGCGTCACTGGTATATACACATTATTTGTATATTTTTGTCCATAAATAAAACATACAATGGGTGGATATAGCAAAGAGAGGGAGTACCCTTTGTTGTGTTATATTCATATACACAATAAATTATATCTTCAAATGAATAAATTAACAAAACCATAGGAGGACATTTTTTTTTACTCACCCTGTATTGTCAATTAACTTTGAAATTGTTGCACTTTGCATTCAAATTTAATCTACCCTTAAAATTTCTTTGGAAAAAAGTATTGTTTTCAAAAAAATGAACAGACAACTGACTATTCTGTTCCACATTACAGGTGACAAAAATCGTTGACAACATTCGGCCAGACCGACAGACAGTGATGTTTTCAGCGACATTTCCCCGTCAGATGGAAGCACTGGCTCGGAAGATTCTGACGAAGCCAATTGAGGTGCAGGTCGGCGGTCGAAGTGTTGTGTGCAAAGATGTTGAACAGGCTGTGGTTAGTAAAGATTGATTTATCTTTCTGAGTCGATCTTGAATTTTTAAAATAAATTTCTATTATCATTTGCTACCCGATTCCAGCATTGATGTAAATATGAGGAAATGGTCATGTCCAATTAATCAAACAGATACGTGACGCCTTTGAGATAAATTTTCAGATTTCTTGACTGAAATCGAGAGGGCAGAACCAGGACACCTGTCGAGTTATCTCGGTTTGGTCTCGAACAGAATGTCATGGTTTCTGTACTGGATATGAAATTGGTCTTTTTGATGTCGAGATGAAACAGGGATGACGGAGATGAACTGGCACCATTCGTAGATGAGATACTCGATTACCTGAGAAACCGTAATGATTGATTGGCTATGATTCCTAGTATGAGAATATGAAGTTTTGAGAATTGATTTACGAACATATTTTAATAAAGTTGAGCGGAATTTGTATGAATTATTGAGTCATTGAAACTATCTCTGGTGATTTGTATGTGGATATGGATGGTAGCTATAACATTTTTCCAAACCCGAGATCGAATTTGAACCAGTTGAATGTAATATCCAAACTGCACAATTTTGATTCTCAATGGGGCATTTGCAATATAATCCAAGTGGCAATGCCATTTCCCTTGATAGCAGCAGACAGTGGACTTGGCTTTGCTATGTCTATAACCCAGAAAATCCTTCTAATTGAGGGTACACTGGAATATTTTCGACCTGAATTTGCCCAAATTTTCATAAATGTTAGCTTATTGGCCCTCTCTTGGAACAGTAGAAATATTTGATCCATACTATCCTATTTATACCAGTTAAAAAGTGTTGAAAAAACCCCGCCCAGGTTACAGGGATAGGGGGGAGATTATGAGAACGAACTGGAGCTCAAATGATGACCCACATGCCAGAGTACCTGTCACCACCATCAGGGCAAGATAGCATTGTCCAAGGATTAATGTGCAAAGGACAGATTCTGCTAGATGGAGGATCCTGATAGAAGTATATGATATACACCATTTCAGACCCTGATTGATGATGACAGTAAGTTCCTGAAGCTGTTAGAGTTGTTAGGTTTGTACAGTGAAGACGGCAGTGTACTAGTCTTTGTGGATAAACAGGAACATGCTGATGAGGTGATGAAGGACCTGATGAAACACTCCTACCCCTGTCTGGCTCTACATGGTGGCATCGACCAATACGATCGGGACGGCATCATCGTCGACTTCAAACAGGGAAATGTCAAAATTCTTGTAAGAAAAACATCTTTTCCTCCACATTGGTAATAAAATTGATGTAATCTTTTATTTGTGAATAAGAAACTAAACTGTGTCATATTTTTGTAATCAACATCACACATTTATCTGATCACAGTCCACATTATTTGGAAGACAGGTGACCTTGCCACATATTCTCAAGGTCAGAAGGTCTGAATCAGTGGGTCACAAGAACATGGTTAAATTTAAAGTATCCTTCACGCCTCTGGACATCATTCATGTCTTATTGAATAGAAGTTCAAGGTCAGGATATGAAGTAAGACACGTTATGAAATTTGCAGTCTTTAAGACGACAGGGCTTGTGCGCGTGATCTTTAAGATGTTGTAACGCGAAGTCGTCTCAGACACAGGGGATGGTCTTCATAAAACCTGTACAATAATAGATTCCAAGGTCCGGCTTTCGACATTTCTCGAAGTCTTGACAGCCTCTTTAAATGAGACAGGATACAACGAAAACAAAGTTCATATCTGTTGAATATTAAGCTGATTTATTGTAAATTCATTCCACCTAAACTTAGGAATGATCGGCAACATTTGGCAGGCAGACTAGCACAACTTCATCAACATCAGACCATTCTGTAAACAGTCATTTTCAGACCTGGAGATAGCAATACCTATTATCAGAGACTGGTAACCTCTGTGAGACCTGATGGTTTTATCCTTCAGGGAGACCTGGTGTTATTGGCCTGTCTGTATGTGCCGTTCATTCCATTATATACAATGCTATACGTTACAATGTCAAGTTAACCCAACATAAATGTCCTTATAAATTCAGCACAATTATGACCGGCAGATCACGAATCTGTCGCATTAAATAAATTCAGTCGTCAAACCCAAGGTTAATTCATTACCCTTACATAAGCAGTTTCTATGTTATCCTGTAAATTTGAACTTACGTAGCTGATTCTCACAAATAGTTGTGTATACAATAACCGACCTAAAGGGTCATGGAATAGTATTTCGGAAATAGTTTTGTCAAAACACATCACAATATGATATCAAGGTTGCATGCACACAGATTTATGTAAAATTGATAAATGAAAAGTCGAAATTTATGCGCGGGTGGTTGGGTGGGTTCAGGTTCCTGTTGCTTCAATGCATTTTGCTGAGAAGCAACAGGAACTTGATGTGATGTCTAGCACTGTAATATCACTTTTCTTTATTGCACCATGTAAGCGTCTTGTGTGCTGTCCTCAGTGTTTTATAGGGTGGATGGAGGTTGTCTGGTTCCATGAGTAGCAGGAACACAACTGAGCTGGATGGTGCTTAGTTGGTTCGTCGTGATATAGCTGAAATATTGTTGAAAGCGACGTTAAATTCTATTCATTCACTCACTCACTCCAAATTTATGCATTTATATGGTGGTCAAGAATCGACATCTTACATATCTTTTATGCATTTATATGGTGGTCAAGAATCAACATCTTATATATCTTTTATGCATTTATATGGTGGCCAAGAATCGATATTTCACAACGTGTTACTATCTTCATATACAAGTCGACTTCTCCGTTCACACTTTGTACTAGCCTTGATATATCAGTCCATTGGCTCTGTTTAAGCAAATTTATAAATAGACATGACATGTCATTTAACTCGAATTCATTTGAATTCCAAAATCTGCTGTATGGGTGGGTTATTGATTGGCTGACCTTTGTATCTGGCTACACCTAACGCCATACTAGGAGAAATGATGTAACTACTGAGATAATATGTCACCCAGGACACAGTCGTTAGGTATGTTCTGATTGGCTCGTCTGGTTTGTAGATGAAATCTACACCTCGGATTTGAATACTTTCAGTGGTCCGATCTATCAAGGCTAATTTGAATTGGGAATGTAGAAGTCGACTTGTGTATGAAGAGGACAAGTTATATACCACTTACTTATGTTACTTATACTTATATCAGTTACTTATATTTTGTACTGTATTCCTAATCGACAGGTGGCCACATCTGTAGCTGCGCGAGGGTTAGACGTAAAACACCTGATCTTGGTAATAAATTATGACTGTCCCAATCACTATGAGGATTATGTACATAGATGTGGGTGAGTAAGGATTATTATCATTCTCATTGGTTAATGATATACAGTAATTCAATCACCACATCAAGGTTCGATTATACCCCCCAATTTTCAGGGCAAAATTCAATCAGTGGTTCTAATAAATATTATCAGCCTCTAAAATCACTGAAATAACAAAGAAATAATGGATTATATCTAAGATTTTGAACCATTTTGTCAACTTGCTGTTCTAATGAATTTTATGGTGAGAAATTTCACTTCCCGTGATTGAATTATTAGAGGTATTATCGTAATAAAGAGGTAACACGAACAGCAAATGTGATGCAATAAAGAAAAAGTTTGGGTGAAATTTTACCCATCAACCAAAATTACTCTTTGTACGTCTATCCATCTTTATTTCTTCATTTGAGGCAAGATCGGATTAGGCTACTGGGCCACATTGCACAACATGATCCTAAGGCTAAGTTCATTCTAAACTCTGACCCAGCATGTACCTAGCTGAGTTTGCCCATTTCACAGAGCGATCCCAGCTTAAGATTATCCTAAATCGTTGCTGTAATCTATAGGTCTACTCGTGACCATGCTTAACTCTAAAAACCATCTCAAAAATGGCAGCATTGTTGTCAAAACAGCCTAGATCTAAACAAAGCTGTTACTTTCCAATTACCTTACATGTATGTGTGGGATTAGTGTTATCGACCTTTCCAGTTCAGTACCTTTTTAGATCCCCCTAAGATCATCCTGACTTAGAAAACATACATGCAATGACCAAGGGTGCTGGACTTAAGACATAGACACAGTGCCCAGTTATAGAGTATAAGCCTATTGGATACCAATGACCAGCCCTATGGGCTTTAATGGATTGACCTGGGGTGTTGTCGTGCACACCCCAGGTCATGGGATTGACCTCGCTTGATTTTTTTGAAAGAGTTCCTCGCGCGATTTTTTTCTACTATTAAAAACTATAATACAAAATTTTCTGTCACAAAAGACGAAAAAAAAAATAAAACAACCAACAGACTCTTCCAACTGCGCATCAGGCTTCTATTTTCTTCGGGTATAGTTTCATATTGTTTCCATTTCAACTGTTTCTGGCTCATTATAATTATACCATGATATCTCATTATAGGAGGACGGGAAGAGCAGGAAATAAAGGGTTCGCTCACACCTTTATAACAAATGAACAGGAGAGGTATGCAGGGGATCTGATCAAAGCTCTAGAACTATCAGGGGCTTCTGTTCCTGAAGATCTAGAGAAGTTATGGAATGACTACAAAGAGAAAGCAAAGGCAGTAAGTATCTGTATACTATTATTTATTCAGGTTTTCCCCATAAATCATCTATCATTTAGAACCAACGGTACAACATACAAATTCAGCGGGTCTTTTTGGTTATGAAACTGTCTGCATTTTGCTACTGCACTGCGAGAAACGTGCCACAACGCACCACAACGCGCCACAACACAATCAACATCCATCCATTTCGGTATCTGTTGCGTTCGGAAATCGACTTTTATTTTTGGAACAAATGACACGTATATGTGACTTGTATGTTAGAAACTTCAGTGAAAATGATGCACGATGACTTTATTCCATGAATATTGAATATTGGTCATATGAAGTTTCGAAGCGAAAGCATCATTTCCAATCGCACGAGAGTTGTTTTTATGTACCCCGAGTAGCAAGACATCACTCGAGGGTGTTTGGGTTTATACGACCCGAGGTTTTAACCTATCACAATCCCGATATTGAATACAAATTTGCTTGTGGGATAATAATAATATATATACAGTAAATATATGCATACTAGTATATAATATACAGTTAGTATGTGTTTGTTGTGATTAATCTCATCTCATCAACGTTGGAAAGATTTATTCAAGAAGAGAAACACATTTCCATCAAAAATAGCATGTTTTAATATTAAGTTAAAGGGTAAAGACAATTTAATAGTCAGATGCAAACCTAGTTTTATTTCTTCATCCAATACTATGTAATGTTAGTCTATGACTTCGTGGCATTCTCAAGGTCATTCCTCAAGGTGACATGAAACTGACATCTCCTGATGGATTCAGGTTACTGTATTCAGATGGCAAAACTGAATTTATGGCTCTTGTAGATAAAGGTGTACTGTGGATAAATACTTTATTTCCCATGCACAACTGAAGAAATAAGGGTATATGCCTTAACCGTTCACTTTGTTTTTCTTTATCCACAGAAACGTGTTTCCAAAAGTGTTGAAAGTTCCGTTTTGCCATCTGAATTAATAGAAGAAATATATATAGAAGCCATTACAAATACACACAAAAAACAATACATCCGATTCTGATTGTTGACTCAATGAATGTTTCGTTGCTTGTATTTTAGGAGGGTAAGGAAGTGCGTAGCTCTTCGGGGTTTAGAGGTAAAGGTTTTAAGTTTGACGAGACAGAGGCACAGTTAGACCATGAGAGGAAGAAGTTACAGAAGGCGGCCCTTGGTCTACAGGACTCGGATGAGGAGGATGCTGGTGTTGATGTGAGTCTTGGAAACTAGAGTTGTTGTTAATTAATTCACTCATCTTATAAATCTATCCGTCAAAGTTCATCAAGTAGAAAAAGATACAGCTTCAGGCTGTTTCCAAAACAAAATACCTCGAAAGGATCTTGTTGCCCTTTGAATCATACTTTGGAATTTTGATACTGCTCACCCATATTATCATAATTCATGAATTGTCTGTTGCTTGGTTTGTTTGACTCCATGTGCTACTGAAGCACAAGTGTTGAGATCCACTGATTAACTGGCATAATACGGGAGGAAGGCGACTCTGAAAATATTAACGAAAAACATTTTGTAGATCAATATTTCGATAAATTTGTTCATGTCAGCATCAGGAATGGTAGTTTATAACAGGTTCAAGCACTATATATAACATTAGGAAGTGTACAGTTTCTGAAAATGTCATATTCAGTCTAGTCTGGGACCTGGTGGCATGTACATAGCATGCATGGTCACCAGCTATAATAAGCTTATAATAATGTGTGCTTCAGTACATTGTTTAATCAAACCCAATGATTTTAGAGATTTGTGTTACAGAAAGTTATCACTTAATTTACATGTTATTCTGTTTGTGTATACTAGATTGACCAGCAGATAGAAGACATGTTCGCCAGCGTGAAACGAGTGACCGATGTGGCGAAACCAAATCCTAACCAGCAACAAACCACACAGCCCCCACCCCCACAGGCTGCACCACCCACTGCTGGTAACCAGCTTAAACTGGAGCTGGCTAAAAAATTGGCCGCCAAGATTAACAGGAGTCTGGGGCCTGAAGCTCAGGATATCACTCAACAGGCTGCAGCAGCCTTCCTCAAGGGGGAGTTTGCTGCACCACAAGTGGCTGTAAGTATTACATCTGTGATACGATGTTTAAGACTTCAGTCATGCCAGTTCGTTTATTATATAAATAGACAAAATTCTGAGCTATACCTCATGTAATACATATTTAATGCACAAGCTTTCGTCTTCAATGCCAGAGCCATTCAATGCACAGGCTTTCGACTGTCATGCCGGAACCTTTATCGGGTTCATATCCCATGTAAGGATCACAAGACAATAATACAATAGCCAAGTCTGGGGACAACAATATGTCTAGACTTGATGCCTTTTCAGCTGCACAAAGACTCAGACAATAGCCTTCTACATGAAGTAGCTACCCTTCATGGGTGTCGAAAGCTTGTGCAGTAAATATGTTAATGTGGAGTATAGCTCGGAGGTTTGTCAATTTCTTAAGTATTACATGTGTTAGTATATGCAATGTTACAGTGGCTTAAAAATGAGTTCATTCAGCTAGTGACGCCCAGTTTTTGTGTGTCCTTGGAACACCAAATTACTCACATACGACAACCTGTGATTCATATAGGGCAGTGTGTTCAGGCAACTCTTCCATATTGAACTTTAAACACCCCCACCCCCCCCCATATGTTCTCTATATCACTATTTTTCAGTCGCCTTTGACGAGTTGTCAAATGGGTTTCGTGACCACTGTGTTTTATTAAAAAAAATTATATGCCCATCATGAGACGAGGTCATATAATGCAATGTTGAGTTGTCCGTCTGTCTAGCTATCCACCTGTTCGTCTGTTAACTTTTGTAAGCTGTGCAATATCTCCAGTTTCAAGCCATGGATTGGTATCAGACTTTGGATATACCTTATCCAATTGGCAAAGAGGAACCCTATTCAAATTTATGGTCAAAAGGTCAAAGATCAAGACTCTCAACATTTGTGTCAAATTTTGGTGCTGTTGTCAAATGTGTGCACCAAGGATCATCTTCATTTGTGTCTGAGCTGTGATGCTGGATCTTGTGACCCTTTCCACAGTTTATCCCATAGTACTGATGTCTGTCTCACTTTGACAGAGTTAAATGGGGCAAAATATGCATATTTGATATAAATATTACTGCAGAGAAAAGAGTGACGCTTCTCATTTATTTTCATCTGGTTTCACTTTCACTTTCTATGATCAGTCTAAGACGATAGCAGAGCAGATGGCAGAGAAGATCAATGCTAAGCTGGGTTATAGACCCCAGTCAGAGGATGAGAAGGAGGGACAGGAGCCAGTGCAGGAAACCTTCAAACGTTACGAGGAGGAACTCGATATCAACGACTTCCCCCAGACTGCTCGGTGGAAGGTCACCTCCAAGGTCAGAGCACACCATACCCGTCATGTTACATACACAGTTGGAATCTTGATAATGGTCTAAACTCACATTATAATACCTCATTATAGTTAACATAATATGCCCAGTTCTGGCAAGGTTAATTTCAGCTAAAATAATTTGTGGAAAGAGAATGAAATCTTCAGTCCTTGTCATTTATGGTTACCGTGTCACATAGATGTTTATTTTATACTTGCAGCGTTGAAACATACAGTATACCCTCCAATAATTCTGTCCCCCTATCATTTCAATCACCTCCAATTTTGGGGACAAAATCCAATAAATTTGATCATCCTCTAAAATCATTGAAATAACAAAGAAATATTGAATTATTTGCATGATTTTTAAGCATTTTCTCAACTTTCTCTTCTAATAAATTTGATCACCCCAAGATTTAAAGTGGGAAATTTTACTTCCTGTGATTGAATTATTAGAGAGATTACTGCATTTTCCTCAGAATTCCACCCATGCAGAAATGCTTCTTCCTTGCAAATGTTAAACTCCTGGACCACAAGCTATCCAAAAGATGTTTGGTTTTGGAAGCTTTATTTGAGAGCCCAGTATTTCCATCTTCTGATAGTATTAAAGTAAACTAAAGTTATTGCCTAAAATCTTCATGACATTACCTGCTATTAAGTCATATCTAATGATTAAAGATTATGATTTCAGGGCTGTGCTATCTCACTGTTGATCATACTGCAATTTTTCTTAAATATGCATCTAACTATATATGGTTATTATAAAGCAATAATCTTGATCTTGAATGGATATCCCAGCATCTAGGTCAACATCAAACACTAGAGGCATAATGAATGGACTGCAGGGGCAAATACAGGTTTCTAATTCGGTCACTGGTATAACTTTTCCAATGATCAGCAACCCACCATGTGTGCGCTGCAGCCAAAAAAAACCCCAACACTCTCGAGTCTTGTCGTAATTTCTGATAAACCTGTTGAACATATGACCAAAATGCTATTGTACAGATATAAATCATTTTACCAGGCTAGTTTTCTCGCAAAAGACAGGAAATCTCTTAAAAATTGACATTTTTTCCTAGGCATGAGAAAAAATGTAATTCTGGCAATACAAAGCGATATTAATTTAGTGAATTTTTTGTTGTTGTTGATCTGTCTACTTTGAAGTTTTGTCACTGTTCTAATTTGGACTCCGTTAAAGGATATGAATATCAACCTGTACATGCCCTTGAATGGATCAATCGCCAAACAATGACACCCCTCCCTCATCTTGGAGCAAGCTGCATGGTGTCCTGTTCTCTCTCTACCAGTCTAATCATATGTGAGGAGATATTTTACTCTTGAAGAATATGGGCTGTTAGGATTACCCAACCCAATACCCATCTATTACTGGCAGGTCCTACTGGTTGACGTGCATATTCGCTGTAAGGAGCACCATAATCATGCCATATAAAGTGTGATAAGTCCAGAATTTATCTCTCTCTGTCTCGAGAAGATGGGGAACAATATGCAAATTGAACGATATTTAAAAATTGAATGTTTTGTAACATTTTCTAGGAGGCACTGGCCCAGATCTGTGAATACTCCGAGGCTGGTATCACTGTCAGGGGCACATACCTCCCTCCAAGACAGGAGATGAAGGAAGGTGAACGTAAACTCTACCTCGCTATTGAGGCCACCAGTGAACTGGCCATATCGAAAGCTAAAAAAGAAATCACGCGTCTCATCAAAGAGGAACTCGTACGACTGGTGAGTTCAGAGAATTGACCGTTTTTTTACTTCCAAGATCGTTGAATGGCTGGTTTACTGTTTAAAGATGATTACCAACCATTGTATTTTTAAAATTTGATGACAAAACCTCTTTCTGACAAATTTTGACAATTTAAGAATGTTTTTTTCAAAAGTGAATTATGTCAAATTATCGAATAAACTAGTGCTGCCATCTGTATTTCATTCCATGAAATTTGAAACATCGCCAAGTATCCAGAAATTGGCGAGGAATAATCTATCTTCTCAATTTCTCATCAGATTTGATCAAATAAATTATTTTTGAAGGATCAGAGATCGCTAAACACAATCGTTCTAACTGAGCTCATATGTTATCTTTCAAGTATATTATGCTCATTAGGTTGAAAGGTGTTCAGTATTTTCCTAAATGAACCAGCTGCGTGTTCTGTACTACACTTTAATCTATTTCAACTTCTATTTTCCAGCAAAATTCATACTCGTACCATGGCCAGAAATCAAGATACAAGGTGGTCTAGTTGTGTGTTCCTACCAGTGCTACTGTTCCAATTCAATGACAATACCAGCTTACAAGTCGGGATTGACAGTTTCCAACCATGTCAGCCAAATATCCAACTGATTTATGACAGTATATGTTAAGCAGCTCATTTGTCGAACAGAATACCCAAGGGTGATTATATATTGGGTGAAAGTTGGAAAAAAATGATAGGAAAGTGAATATTCATTTCTCATTTACATCTCCACCTCGTAAGTTATACGCTGCATGATGGTCCATCTCATTTGAATGCCATCTGGAGAACTTTCATCGCTTAAAGATGAAGAATTGTGCATCATAATAAGCTGATGAAAGGCACAGTGTGATCAGATCGCACATTGGGTATTTGCAGTGCTTCAGTGTGCTACGGGAAAGTCTGTTTCGCAACTTGAGGGCAAGGTTTAATTGGATGATCTGAGACAGGTCTTGGATTCAACAATCTGAGGAATTTTGATTGGACAATTCAGGGAAGGTTGCAGTTGGAGGATGTTGAGAAAGCTTTGATTGGACCAATAAATAAATTGAAGTTCTGGTTGGACATTTGAACAACAGCCTGATTAGACAATTTCAGAATGCAGGTTTGATTGGACAAATTCGCACTATGTGGTAAGCTCAGTTTTAGCAGTATCGATTGGAGAATAGATAGGTTTTACCACATTTTATACCACTCTGTGTATCCTAGTCCCATTCATCATGTTTTACAAAAAAGTCATCGGGCTTGACAACTGTTCCGTATTGCCAGTCAAATAACATCTTTTAAACTTGACAGAAAGGTTTTAATTCAAATGCCTGTATGAAAACTGCAAGGAAAAACCAAAACATCCTTGAAAGCCAGTACAGACTTGACAAACATACGATTCCTAAAATTATGAAATAAATAAAAAAAAACCGTTTTTGTCCATTGTCACTCCACCTTGCACTAAAACAGTTCACATCAGAAAGTATTAGTTATCTGTTCATGTTGTCAATTCAGTAGATATCTAACTCATTAGGTATGCATGAGATGTGCCATACATGTAATTTGACTTGATATTCAGCATCTTGAGGAAAGTACCTAGAATCCAGGATACAAAATCTGATACCTGCTCCTAAGTTCACATGCTAATGCTAATCCCGATAGGTGACAGAAAACATCGATTAGGACATGTCAGAATTAATTTTGCTGTAATTTCTGTAGTAAACATGGAAAGTAAACATGAAAAGGTGGCCAACTATGGAAAATTCTCAAGAAAATAATTTTTCTGCAGAATGGGAATCCCTTGTTACTGCTGATACACCAAGCAAAGTATAGTCCTTAATCTGCAATGGTTGAGCTGCAGTTGAAAAGAAAAACAAAAAATGGATAACGCAATACTAATTCATATGGACATGTGTATGTTATTATCTGGTATCATTTGATCATTGACTCGCAAACTGATGTTCATATTGTGTACAGTGTAAATAGAAGTACATGTAAATAAAAGAAAACAGTCAAAATCAACATTGTTGTTGTTGTTGTTGTTTTTTTCTAGGTTATTTATGTAAGATTTATCTGCGAATACAGTAATACCTCTAATAATTCAATCCCCCTATCAAAATTCAATCACCCCCACTTTTGGAGATCACCTTTGATCACCTTCTAACATCATTAAAATAACAAATAAATAATAGATTATATGCACGATTTTGAACCATTCTGTCAGTTTCCTGTTCCAATAAATTTGATCACCCCCAGATTTTATGGTAGGAAATTCCTCACCCTGTGACTGAATTATTAGAGGGACTACCGTATGTCTGATTTGTCATCTAGGTCAGCAGTTGTGGATGTCTCTGGACTCTAGTGAAGTCAGTGAGTGCACTGACCGTATGCAGTTAGAATTTGATGAAACAGCATCTCTTCTGCAGTAGAAACTAGAGCCTTAGGCACTGAAACGGGGCCATTTAAATCTAAGTAGGCTGTCAAAATAATTCCACTAACTCTTTGATGTTCAGTCCCATGGCGAAAAACCATTCATTTTGTGGTCTGCACATTTCTCTCAACAAGGATCTTTAGTGTATTAGTGTAATTGTACACACATATAAAAAAAAATAACTTGTGGCCGATGGGGCAGACATTTATTATGAAAGGATAAATAATGTCTTCTCTGCATGTTACCAATATTTGTAAAATATTTTACTTTTTTATACGCCCGCTAAAAGGCAGACGTATTATGTGATGGCGGTTTCCGTCCGTCTGTCCGCTTCTCGTGTCCGGTCTATATCTGGGACAGTTTCCTATCTACAGTTCCAATTGTTGTTGAGTGGATACCCTATGGGAAGACGACGTGTGATGTGTCGCGTACCAAAATGAAGGTCGAGGTCAGAGGTCAAAGGTCACTGGTCAAAAAAACAGGAAATCACTGAAGTGTTCGTGTCCGGTCTATATCTGTGAACGTTTTCTATCCACAGTTGCAATTTTTTGTGAGTGGATATGCTAGGTGAAGACGATGTGTCGCGTACCAAAAGTTGAGGTCGAGGTCAGAGGTCAAAGGTCACTGTTACCTAAAATCAGCAAATCCTTGATCATTGACAGTTTTCTATCTACAGTTCTAATTTTTGGTGAGTGGATGCCCTAGGGGGGGAACGATGTGTTGCATACCAAATGTAGGTCGAGGTCAGAGGTCGAAGGTGAGTGTGACAGAAAAATCAGGAAATCATTAATAATTTCAAATTTTTTGTGAGTGGATTTAATAGGGAGAAATAAAGTGTCGCATACCAAAAAATAGGTCAAGATCAAAGATCAAAGGTCACTGTGACCCCAAAATCAGAAAATTATTAAAAATAACATTTTTTTTGTGTCCGTAGATACATTAGGGGGACACGATGCGTCACATACCAAAATGTAGGTCAAGGTCAAAGGTCAAGGTCACTGTGACCCCGAAATCGTGGAATTATTAAAAATCATGATTTTTTTTGTGTCCATTGAGAGAATTACACGGAGACGGTTTGTCATGTACCAAAATTTAGGTCAAGGTCAATAGTCAAGGTCACTGCCCCCAGAATCAAGAAATCTTTAGTGTCAGTAGATACATTAGGGGGACATGATGTGTCACGTACCAAAATGTAGGTCAAGGCCGACCGTCAAAGTCGCTGTGACCCCCAAAATCATGAAATTCATAAAAATCTGGATTTTTGTAGTCCATTGATACATTGAGGAAAAACGATGTGTCATGTACCAAAATTTAGGTCAGGTCAAAGTTCAAGGTCACTGTGACCCCAAAATCAGGAAATCATCAAAAATAACTTTTTTTTCTGCCAGTAGATTAGAGGGACATGTGTTACATACCAAAATGTGGGTCAAAGGTCAAGGTCACTGTGACCCCAAAATCAAGAAATCATTAAAAGTCACATTTTCATATGCCTGTTGAAGACGAGGTCGTGTAATGCGATGTTGAGTTCTGTCCATCCATTAACTCAAGTTGTCCATGTGATATCTCTAGTTTCAAGGTATGATTGATACCAAATTTGAGTATACCTTACTCGCATGGCAAAGAGGAGCCATACACTTTGAGAGCAATTTGTCAACGGTCAAGGTCACAGTCCCCCAAAACTGAATCAAGTTTTCGGAGTTCTCTCCCCTATATGTTTTTGGCATTTGTCCATGTTTGAAACATCCTCGCTAAAACCAAGGGTATCTCTATCCTAGATATAGCCCCTGGTACGCTTGGGCAATGTATCGCGATCAACGACAACACAGCGGCATCCTGCACATATTGACCAATCAGATCACTTAAGCACCGCGACCGTGACAACAGATTCGAAAACACCATAGCTTGTGCGATACCCAGTGGCAGATGAACATGCACCTTTTCAACAACCATAAACTTTAATAAATATAAAGAAAACATAGTTTAAAATAAAATCTATTTGAAGAGAAAATAAACCCATTCATCTACCATCAAATGTAGAAAACACCGAAGCTTTAAAGGCGGTCCGCGATGTCATTGTATCCGACCTCTCCTTCCCACTGAAGGACTTTCATTGGACTGAAACGCATGGATTTTTCTAGGTCACGTAACTGGAGTGTGGACAGAACGCGGTTTGCTATGCAAGTTGGTCAAGGGTTCGCCTTTGGCTCACAAATAGAAACCTTGACGTGGTGAAGATGTGTTTGAAACAGATACATTTAGTCAAACTGTTGTGAAATAAAAACCATACATTTACTAATTCAATGGGGAGAGGGGTCCTTCATGAACTTCATACCTGTTTATTAACTCAAGAACAAAGGTTTACTTCATCAGTTTCTTCTTCCTTCATGAAAAATTCTCAGCTGAAAGGAATCCATTTGCAGGAAAACTTCTATTTTCTTGTATTTGACTATTGTCGATTTCAGTATGGGATATGTGAGCTCTCGGCTCTTGCTTCAAGGTCAACTAGTTACCAAGAGTTAAGCCCATTTTAGTTTATCATTCAATATAAGATGTGATATATATTACATTCTCAGAAGTACAAAATTGTAGACCTTTCTCTGGCTTGTTAGCTACCAATTGGAATCAAGGCTATTAAACAACCTTGAAATTTGGACCAATGTAATTCCAGATATACGGGCGTATATTGAAGCCCCTTGGGCTCTTGTTCAGATTATAGAAAGCATATCCTTCAGCAGTAAATGACAAAAATGAGATACAATGTAAAATCCTCATGGTTAGATGGACTGGAGCTATGCTGGGATGCATCCTATCATGGCATCATATTATATACATGTACCTCCTCCTGCCAGTACACCCCTAGTTTGGAAGGTTACAAATTCTGACAATGGTTGTTATATTGTGCAGACTTGTACATGTAGCTTACTTCTATTTAAACACTGACTTGGAGTTTGACCCTGTCAACTGGCCCTATCAGCTAAGTGAACCAAGCCATTGACTTAGGTCATGCATGTGTCTGTGCTCTTTTGTGGTATAGAGGGTCTGGTGGAGGGGATGTTTGTGTGGAAGTCCCCAAGTTACATACCCTGAGTACAATTTCTGCAAGAATGGAAGCCTAGCAAATTACAATTTCTTTCCAACATGGCAAACATATGATAATTTTCTTCTGTATATATTAAGTGTACTAAATAAAGTTTTTATATAAACTAGAATGAAAGTAACTCCGAAAAGGTAAAGGTTATACCATCGTCAGGAATATACAGGTAGCAAGATTACAAGAGTATATACAGGGTGAATACAGTTAACCGTCCAAGCTGAACATTCTATTTAGAATGGATCACAGTGACCATTTTTTTCAAAACAATAACACCGAACACAATTCTTTACATATCAAGCTATGGTAGAGACACCATAAAAGTTTGTATCAACCAGCGATTTATGACATCCTCTCCGGAAAACTCTCTAAGTCAACCTCTGAATAGTATCCATTTTGTATTCATGCTCTAAAGCAGAAAAAACTCTGTGAAAGTGACATATTAACATATATAAGAATAACAGAAAATATTTAACTTCACTGATGTAGACCAGGTGAAACAAAATCTGGCCAAAATAGTTGACCAAACTATCTGCAGTAGCTGAATAACTTGAAGACTCTTTTCTTCTGCTCTTCCTCTCAAAGCATAAAGCAGTTAACTAAACTACCAGTCACCCTGGCAACGATACCAGCTTGCTCGAGTTTTTCCTCACACCATTAGTCCCTACGGGTCTAAATCGCCCCATAAAAAAACTTACTACAGGTAGCTCGACCATTCTGCAGACTGGTGTATGAATTAACATATTTCTCTTTCTATAACAAAGATTACCAAAATCCATTCATATGACAAACAAGTTTTCGCCAGTCATTACATTTAGAACTTTATTATACGCCCATCAATTTTGACCTGGACGTATTATAGTATGAAATGATCTGTCGTTTAACTTTTGAATGCAACAGGTCAAAGACTTCCTGCTTGATTCTTTACAAAATTGCTACATATTATAATCACACCGATCCATTGTTTTCTCTTCAGTTATGCCCCTTGATCATTGGGAAAACTACTTGAATCAGCAACATTTTCTTGTGAATCCGACCATAGGGATGGAGCCTGAAACCATTGATCATTGTAATGTGCTGTATAGTTTCCTGAAATAGGTTTTTTATACGCCCGCCAAAAAGGCGGACGTATTATGTGATGGCGGTTTCCGTCCGTGTGTCCGTCCAGGCGTCTGTCCGTCCCCCGTGTCCGGTCTATATCTGGAACAGTTTTCTATTTACAGTTCCAATTTTTGGTGAGTGGATAACATACGGGGAGACGATGTGTCGCGCACAGAAATGAAGGTTGAGGTCAGAGGTCAAAGGTCACTGGCCTGAAAAACCGGAAATCACTGAAGTGTTCGTGTCCGGTCTATATCTCTGAGTGTTTTCTATCGACAGTTGCAATTTTTTGTGAGTGGATACATCAAGTGAAGACGATGTGTCGCGTACCGAAATTCAGGTCGAGGTCAGAGGTCAAAGGTTACTTTTGCTCAAAAATCAAGAAATCAATGATCATTGATAGTTTTCTATTTACAGTTCTAATTTTTGGTGAGTGGATGCCCTAGGGTGGAATGATATGTTGCATACCAAATGTAAGTCGAGGTCAAAGGTCAGTGTGACCGGCAAATCAGGAAATCATTAAAAATTTATATTTTTTTGTGAGTGGATTCAATAGGGTGAAAATGAAGTGTTGCATACCAAAATGTAGGTCAATGTCAAAGGTCAAGGTCACTGTGACCCCAAAATCATTAAATTGTGAAAAATCATTTTTTTGTGTCCATTGATGTATTAAGGGGAAACGATTTTGTCATGTATCAAAATTTAGGTCAAGGTGAATAGTCAAGGTCACTGTGACCCCAGAATCAAGAAATTTTAAAAAAATTACTTTTTTTTGTCAGTAGATACATTAAGGGGACATGATGTGTCATATACCAAAATGTAGGTCAAGGTCACTGTAACCCCAAAAATTATGAAATGGTTAAAAATAACTTTTTTTTGTGACAGTAGATACATTAAGGGACACGATGTGTTACAAACCAAAATGTGGGTCACTGTGACCCCAAAATCAAGAAATCAGTAAAAGAAACATTTTCATATGCCTGTCGAAGAGGAGGTCATGTAATGCGATATTGCGTTCTGTCCAGTCATCCATTAACATTTGTTGTCCATGCGATATCTCTAGTTTCAAGGTATGGATTGGTACCAAACTTTGGGTATACCTTACTCGCATGGCAAAGAGGAGCCATATTCATTTGAGATTTGTCAAAGGTCAAGTTCACAGTCCCCCAAAACTGAATCAAGTTTAGCTAACTATATGCATTAGATTGGAATATTTAGAGTTGTCTCCCCTACATGTATATGGCATTTGTCCTGTGGAGTTGTCTCCCATATTTGATACATGTAAGAAACAGCTACATTCAGTTAAACTGTTGTGGAACAAAAACCGTACATTTACTAATTTAACGAGGAGGGGGGTCCTTCATGAACTTTATACCTGTTTAAGCTCTCGGCTCTTGTTTCAAGGTCACCTAGTTACCAAGAGTTAAGATCATTTTAGTTTATCATTCAATATAAGATGTGAAATATGTTACATTCTCAGAAGCACAAAATCGTAGACCGTTCTCTGGATTGCTAGCTACCAATTGGGATCAAGGCCATTAAACAACCTTGAAATTCGGACCAGTGTAATTCCAGATCTACGGGCGTATATTGAAGCCCCTTGGGCTCTTGTTAATAGAATGATCTCGTAACTATCACTTCATTGATCAGCTGACCTGATGGCTATCTCCTTAGCTTCGCTTTATTACACATAGCCACATCTCATGGGCAATTCTCTCCCTTTTTCCTTTTTGGGGTTTAACCATGTCTACTGTGTACCTTCATGGATGTATCTTAGGTTCAATTGAACTCTTGTTTTAATATGCCAAACTCCTTTATTTTTTCTCAAAATGCTATCACTGTTAACTACAAGATTGGTTCTAGTTGATATGTTTGGAAAAACATGATCGACCTGTGTCCCCAGTCTTAGTGCAAGCCGTCGTATGATGACTTTGGTCTGTGACATTACCAGTAGTAGAGAATGCGCACATACGGTCGGATGCACCCTGATTGGTGAAAAGTACTACACCCATACTCAGCTAGGCCATAGGTGTGAGCGTGGTTCTATTCAAGCTCGAATTGGGCACACAACCATTTTGTGTCCGATGATATGTGCATTCGCAATTGCCAGAGAAGAAAACGAGTGAGGAGGATGAGGAGGGAACGAGATGATCATATAACATAGTATGTGATTTATTTGGGTCAGTCTGTATCTACCCTCGGAGTATAGATATGTCAAGTACATGTTCGCTCTAGTAGAGCATCCAAAAATGATGATGTTAAGTGGCCTGACAAGGTGTGGAAAGAAGGCTTGGGTGATTAACTGCTTAGGAAGGACCCATTAATTATGCATATTGTAGGGTGCTTCAGCCAGTGGCAGCTCACCTATGAGACCATGCGGTTGAATAATGTAAGCTTTTGTCCCAGACATTTCTCATGATATCCATCACGTGTATTACTTCGACGTGTAAGACCAACATAATAATAATAGATGATCTAATGGGTGCAGTCAAGGTCAATTCACACCACCAACTTGTTCCCCATCATAAAATCTGTCGTTATTTGACCTGGACTCTTTTTTTTCTTCGTCAAAGGAAGGCAAACATGCATATTGCCTTGAACTGTCAATACACATGTTGTTCACTAATCCCATAGACAGAGGCAATATATCGTTGAAAGCACCGTTTAGTCTTATTCACTCCCTCTCTTCTTCCATCGACAGAGAGCAGATCTATCGAATTTATCCTCAGAACATCGACTATGTTATGCATGCAGCCGTTTCAATCTCGTCATCCTGACGACTGCCTGTTCGTGGACTTAAAAGCTCATCCCCCCAATGATCGTCAATTTACGATACACTTTACCCGGAGAGTCGGGCTACCATGGAGTCGAGTGAGAGTCGACGGCCCTCAGACCATCAACCGAGTCCACAGGTCGTTGAACAGATGTGGTGGAGACGTCACATGTGGCATCTCCATCAAAGAGAGAAAACAGAAATCCAGCGCAAAGGATTGCGTGTTTCACATTTTATTATCCCCCCATCACATCGTTAGTCAATGTGGTTGACGTTGCGGACAAGGTGAAATGAGGCGGATTGGTTCATGGTGAAATGAGGAGAATTGTGTCATGTAGGCTATTTATGTATGTCAACATATTGTTGACGTAAATACCCTCGTAATCGACGAGGTAACAATGTGTTACCATTTTCCCATTGTAAGAATTTGTAACCTAACAATTCGGTGTAACACCAGTATCTGACAGTAGCAGGTATACAATCTGAAGCCATGTGAATGTGTGTTATGGGTTACAACGCTATCGCACGATGATCGGAGATTTGTTGTTTCTACGATACTCTGGTCACTCTGACCAACAATGGTATCACACAGACGTAACTGGCAGTTTCAATGAAATTCTAATTTGGAAAAAAGAGTTGTCGGTCGGTGCTGAACCCTCAATCATAGGTAGTAAGCAAAGCCATCCAAACAAATTGTTCACCAACTTGTACCACCAAGTACCATACAATATATCCATTGTGGTGGCGGTTGATTGTATTGCCGATTCCATTAATTGCGGTCTCGGGTATCCAACCAAATGATCTTAACGATTGTAATAGCATGGTAAAGATCGAATAGTATCATGGATAAGTATGTGTCCTCCGAATGTGTCCCGACACTCTATCATGCCTATTTATGACGTTCTATTATGAAGAACGGGACACTTTCACCAGAGATCATACGGATACTTTCCATCATCTCTAGTCGCTGCTCATCTATCAAATCCATGTCATGACGATTATCTTATAACGCCATAAAGATTATGTGCCGACTGATTCGGAAACACTTCGCAGCGCATTCATGACCTCATGACCTCTCCGAATAGGCCCATATTTGAGGGGATTGGGCACCAGGTATGTTGTATAATTCATCCCCTCTGATTGTTTTGAATTCACATACTTCGTATCCGTCGTTGTTTTGACTTGAGAGGCGCCCCCATGTGGTTTCCCTCAAGAACTTTAAAGAGTGTTTCCTCCAGCTTTTCTCCGTGTGAACTCCACCTTCGACGGAACATAACAAGATCCTACGAATGTTATTCATCACCCCAAAATGCGATGAGTTCATTGGCTGTTATTTTAAACTGACAGTTCCAGTAATACATGTAGTGTACAGCCGTAATCTACCTGCAGGGAGTATGGCATCTTAGCTTGCTAAGGGCATTTCACGTTCCAGTTAACACTACCCTTCGCTCAATGGCTTCGTTCTCCGTGTATTTCGCTCCATGTCAGCTTCTCCAAGCATCAAGTCCCATGTCCGCTCTATTTAAACGAGCCAATGAAATTATCCGAATTCAAATATTTTGACCTGGGAATCTCAGATGTGAGACATGTCGATTGCGCTTAAGTGCTCGAGGCGCAAGACTGTGGGAGACAAAACCGAAGTTGTGCGAATTAGCTATTTTATTTCTCACTGTAATGGAGCATGCTTCTTTGTTTTTACAAACGGTCTAACATATTAGAAAAAAACTAAAATCGGCAGCAGCTCACAGGAAAATGATATGATTTTTATTTTGTGATGGGGGCACTTCGAGGCCCACCAAGAGATCATTTCAATCGATCGCTTTCTGGAGGTGTGTCTTCATTTTATGAATGTGATTGCGCCGATGTCGGGTCTCACGGGACCAATCGCATGTGACCATTTGGGAAACGCCCTATTACACTCAGATATCACCCGTTACCGCATGGCTATGAGCAGAAGTTTCTACGTATGATCGTGCCATGCGTTCGGATGATGGGAGTATGGAGGTACAGAGTATATAGACCTGCAATATGAAGGATGATACTTTCAAGTCTCGCATGATGGCAAAAGCATCTGGTGACTTATCCACAGTTGCGACGGTATATGTTGATTGTACTCTTCAAATATAGGCATTCGCCGTTTTATCCAAAATATAGGAGGTATTCTTTTTTTGTCATGCTTCCAATTCCAATATAAAACTCAAATGATGTAATGCCGGAATTAAGGGGATATTTGGGAAAACGATTGTCTGTAAAGACGATGTCAGTCTAACGAACTCTGCCTTTCCAACTGTATCACCAATTCCCCACACCGTCGGTGGTGTTGCAGGTTGATTGCAAATTCCATTTCCAGCCTACTTCTATTTAAACACTGACTTGGAGTTTGACCCTGTCAACTGGCCCTATCAGCTAAGTGAACCAAGCCATTGACCTAGGTCATGCATGTGTCTGTGCTCTTTTGTGGTATAGAGGGTCTGGTGGAGGGGATGTTTGTGTGTAAGTCCCCAAGTTACATACCCTGAGTACAATTTCTGCAAGAATGGAAGCCTAGCAAATTACAATTTCTTTCCAACTGGCAAACATATGATAATTTTCTTCTGTATATATTAAGTGTACTAAATAAAGTTTTTATATAAACTAGAATGAAAGTAACTCCGAAAAGTGAAGTCATTGTGATATTCTATATTTCGGTAAAGGTTATACCATCGTCAGGAATATACAGGTAGCAAGATTACAAGAGTATATACAGGGTGAATACAGTTAACCGTCCAAGCTGAACATTCTATTTAGAATGGATCACAGTGACCATTTTTTTCAAAACAATAAAACCGAACACAATTCTTTACATATCAAGCTATGGTAGAGACACCATAAAAGTTTGTATCAACCAGCGATTTATGACATCCTCTCCGGAAAACTCTCTAAGTCAACCTCTGAATAGTATCCATTTTGTATTCATGCTCTAAAGCAGAAAAAACTCTGTGAAAGTGACATATTAACATATATAAGAATAACAGAAAATATTTAACTTCACTAATATAGACCAGGTGAAACAAAATCTGGCCAAAATAGTTGACCAAACTATCTGCAGTAGCTGAATAACTTGAAGACTCTTTTCTTCTGCTCTTCCTCTCAAAGCATAAAGCAGTTAACTAAACTACCAGTCACCCTGGCAACGATACCAGCTTGCTCGAGTTTTTCCTCACACCATTAGTCCCTACGGGTCTAAATCGCCCCATAAAAAAACTTACTACAGGTAGCTCGACCATTCTGCAGACTGGTGTATGAATTAACATATTTCTCTTTCTATAACAAAGATTACCAAAATCCATTCATATGACAAACAAGTTTTCGCCAGTCATTACATTTAGAACTTTATTATACGCCCATCAATTTTGACCTGGACGTATTATAGTATGAAATGATCTGTCGTTTAACTTTTGAATGCAACAGGTCAAAGACTTTCTGCTTGATTCTTTACAAAATTGCTACATATTATAATCACACCGATCCATTGTTTTCTCTTCAGTTATGCCCCTTGATCATTGGGAAAACTACTTGAATCAGCAACATTTTCTTGTGAATCCGACCATAGGGATGGAGCCTGAAACCATTGATCATTGTAATGTGCTGTACAGTTTCCTGAAATAGGTTTTTTATACGCCCGCCAAAAAGGCGGACGTATTATGTGATGGCGGTTTCCGTCCGTGTGTCCGTCCAGGCGTCTGTCCGTCCCCCGTGTCCGGTCTATATCTGGAACAGTTTTCTATTTACAGTTCCAATTTTTGGTGAGTGGATAACATACGGGGAGACGATGTGTCGCGCACAGAAATGAAGGTTGAGGTCAGAGGTCAAAGGTCACTGGCCTGAAAAACCGGAAATCACTGAAGTGTTCGTGTCCGGTCTATATCTCTGAGTGTTTTCTATCGACAGTTGCAATTTTTTGTGAGTGGATACATCAAGTGAAGACGATGTGTCGCGTACCGAAATTCAGGTCGAGGTCAGAGGTCAAAGGTTACTTTTGCTCAAAAATCAAGAAATCAATGATCATTGATAGTTTTCTATTTACAGTTCTAATTTTTGGTGAGTGGATGCCCTAGGGTGGAATGATATGTTGCATACCAAATGTAAGTCGAGGTCAAAGGTCAGTGTGACCGGCAAATCAGGAAATCATTAAAAATTTATATTTTTTTGTGAGTGGATTCAATAGGGTGAAAATGAAGTGTTGCATACCAAAATGTAGGTCAATGTCAAAGGTCAAGGTCACTGTGACCCCAAAATCATTAAATTGTGAAAAATCATTTTTTTGTGTCCATTGATGTATTAAGGGGAAACGATTTTGTCATGTATCAAAATTTAGGTCAAGGTGAATAGTCAAGGTCACTGTGACCCCAGAATCAAGAAATTTTAAAAAAATTACTTTTTTTTGTCAGTAGATACATTAAGGGGACATGATGTGTCATATACCAAAATGTAGGTCAAGGTCACTGTAACCCCAAAAATTATGAAATGGTTAAAAATAACTTTTTTTTGTGACAGTAGATACATTAAGGGACACGATGTGTTACAAACCAAAATGTGGGTCACTGTGACCCCAAAATCAAGAAATCAGTAAAAGAAACATTTTCATATGCCTGTCGAAGAGGAGGTCATGTAATGCGATATTGCGTTCTGTCCAGTCATCCATTAACATTTGTTGTCCATGCGATATCTCTAGTTTCAAGGTATGGATTGATACCAAACTTTGGGTATACCTTACTCGCATGGCAAAGAGGAGCCATATTCATTTGAGATTTGTCAAAGGTCAAGTTCACAGTCCCCCAAAACTGAATCAAGTTTAGCTAACTATATGCATTAGATTGGAATATTTAGAGTTGTCTCCCCTACATGTATATGGCATTTGTCATGTGGAGTTGTCTCCCATATTTGATACATGTAAGAAACAGCTACATTCAGTTAAACTGTTGTGGAACAAAAACCGTACATTTACTAATTTAACGAGGAGAGGGGTCCTTCATGAACTTTATACCTGTTTAAGCTCTCGGCTCTTGTTTCAAGGTCACCTAGTTACCAAGAGTTAAGATCATTTTAGTTTATCATTCAATATAAGATGTGAAATATGTTACATTCTCAGAAGCACAAAATCGTAGACCGTTCTCTGGATTGCTAGCTACCAATTGGGATCAAGGCCATTAAACAACCTTGAAATTCGGACCAGTGTAATTCCAGATCTACGGGCGTATATTGAAGCCCCTTGGGCTCTTGTTAATAGAATGATCTCGTAACTATCACTTCATTGATCAGCTGACCTGATGGCTATCTCCTTAGCTTCGCTTTATTACACATAGCCACATCTCATGGGCAATTCTCTCCCTTTTTCCTTTTTGGGGTTTAACCATGTCTACTGTGTACCTTCATGGATGTATCTTAGGTTCAATTGAACTCTTGTTTTAATATGCCAAACTCCTTTATTTTTTCTCAAAATGCTATCACTGTTAACTACAAGATTGGTTCTAGTTGATATGTTTGGAAAAACATGATCGACCTGTGTCCCCAGTCTTAGTGCAAGCCGTCGTATGATGACTTTGGTCTGTGACATTACCAGTAGTAGAGAATGCGCACATACGGTCGGATGCACCCTGATTGGTGAAAAGTACTACACCCATACTCAGCTAGGCCATAGGTGTGAGCGTGGTTCTATTCAAGCTCGAATTGGGCACACAACCATTTTGTGTCCGATGATATGTGCATTCGCAATTGCCAGAGAAGAAAACGAGTGAGGAGGATGAGGAGGGAACGAGATGATCATATAACATAGTATGTGATTTATTTGGGTCAGTCTGTATCTACCCTCGGAGTATAGATATGTCAAGTACATGTTCGCTCTAGTAGAGCATCCAAAAATGATGATGTTAAGTGGCCTGACAAGGTGTGGAAAGAAGGCTTGGGTGATTAACTGCTTAGGAAGGACCCATTAATTATGCATATTGTAGGGTGCTTCAGCCAGTGGCAGCTCACCTATGAGACCATGCGGTTGAATAATGTAAGCTTTTGTCCCAGACATTTCTCATGATATCCATCACGTGTATTACTTCGACGTGTAAGACCAACATAATAATAATAGATGATCTAATGGGTGCAGTCAAGGTCAATTCACACCACCAACTTGTTCCCCATCATAAAATCTGTCGTTATTTGACCTGGACTCTTTTTTTTCTTCGTCAAAGGAAGGCAAACATGCATATTGCCTTGAACTGTCAATACACATGTTGTTCACTAATCCCATAGACAGAGGCAATATATCGTTGAAAGCACCGTTTAGTCTTATTCACTCCCTCTCTTCTTCCATCGACAGAGAGCAGATCTATCGAATTTATCCTCAGAACATCGACTATGTTATGCATGCAGCCGTTTCAATCTCGTCATCCTGACGACTGCCTGTTCGTGGACTTAAAAGCTCATCCCCCCAATGATCGTCAATTTACGATACACTTTACCCGGAGAGTCGGGCTACCATGGAGTCAAGTGAGAGTCGACGGCCCTCAGACCATCAACCGAGTCCACAGGTCGTTGAACAGATGTGGTGGAGACGTCACATGTGGCATCTCCATCAAAGAGAGAAAACAGAAATCCAGCAAAGGATTGCGTGTTTCACATTTTATTATCCCCCCATCACATCGTTAGTCAATGTGGTTGACGTTGCGGACAAGGTGAAATGAGGCGGATTGGTTCATGGTGAAATGAGGAGAATTGTGTCATGTAGGCTATTTATGTATGTCAACATATTGTTGACGTAAATACCCTCGTAATCGACGAGGTAACAATGTGTTACCATTTTCCCATTGTAAGAATTTGTAACCTAACAATTCGGTGTAACACCAGTATCTGACAGTAGCAGGTATACAATCTGAAGCCATGTGAATGTGTGTTATGGGTTACAACGCTATCGCACGATGATCGGAGATTTGTTGTTTCTACGATACTCTGGTCACTCTGACCAACAATGGTATCACACAGACGTAACTGGCAGTTTCAATGAAATTCTAATTTGGAAAAAAGAGTTGTCGGTCGGTGCTGAACCCTCAATCATAGGTAGTAAGCAAAGCCATCCAAACAAATTGTTCACCAACTTGTACCACCAAGTACCATACAATATATCCATTGTGGTGGCGGTTGATTGTATTGCCGATTCCATTAATTGCGGTCTCGGGTATCCAACCAAATGATCTTAACGATTGTAATAGCATGGTAAAGATCGAATAGTATCATGGATAAGTATGTGTCCTCCGAATGTGTCCCGACACTCTATCATGCCTATTTAGATATTTAACAGATCTATATACATTAAGTGAAAAAAAGAACTGCCTACCGTATATAATTTGGAACTTCATGCAGTGACTTCATGGGTTAATTATCAATTAAGGGGATTATCATATACGGCACATGCAAATTACTAATGATTTACTAACACGGTGACAGGGGAAGATGATTCGACATGATTGTGGGCATAAATTACATTGTAGATTGGTGCGTCATGCCGGCCCCGTCATGCGAGGGTACGTTTCAACCCCTCCCCCCCCCCAAAAGACCCCCTCTTCCAGTAAAAAAATGAATTCTCGAGTTCATTTCGTGTCACCCGCAACGATTCCGCATGAACCCCATTCCCATTACCAACTGTTACTGACAGCAACAACAAAATTAGCTGATCGTGAAGTCATCGGTCCATAAACAGGCAGGCTCTTCAGTGTCCCGATTTCGGCTAAGTGTGTCACACTGCCACTATAATTTCACCTGTTCACGTTACCATACTGAGTTACAAGGCCTATATTCGCAAGTGAGAAGAGTAAAAATTTATTTCAGATGATACTATTTACAACTGTACATGGACACCTGACTGACCGTGGTTCAGTCACAATTACGTCCCGATTTCGGGCCTGTATATTATTTGATACCACAACAACAACAACGCGAATTGAGCTGCTGTGGTTTATTGGGAATTGAAATATGAATTAAATATACCTGGGTGGTTGGGCCGCATTAGCGATGCTAGCCTGTGTGCAAGCAGTCCCGTGAAATGGTGAAGGTTTAGAGTACAAATACAACTTCTCGACTCAAGGCGTGTACTCTGGCTCACATGGACTCGTCTTCCGAGCCGCCATTATTCCCCCCAGTTCCCTCCTCGGCCTCGGACTTCTCCGGTATCCCCGGTTCTCCCGGGGCATGCGGGGAATGTCGATGAATTGAAAGCTGCGATTAGACCCACGGATAGTAAACGGATGATCTAGCACATGTGGGTAGCATAATATAAAATCAGAGGCGGCTATCCGTCTAACCGCGACAGCGGTTAACGGTCAGTAAACTCTGATCGCATTAGATTCGGGTGATTTATGACGTTCTATTATGAAGAACGGGACACTTTCACCAGAGATCATACGGATACTTTCCATCATCTCTAGTCGCTGTTCATCTATCAAATCCATGTCATGACGATTATCTTATAACGCCATAAAGATTATGTGCCGACTGATTCGGAAACACTTCGCAGCGCATTCATGACCTCATGACCTCTCCGAATAGGCCCATATTTGAGCGGATTAGGCGCCAGGTATGTTGTATACGTCATCCCCTCTGATTGTTTTGAATTCACATTATTCGTATCCGTCGTTGTTTTGACTTGAGAGGCGCCCCCATGTGGTTTCCCTTACGAACTTTAAAGAGTGTTTCCTCCAGCTTTTCTCCGTGTGAACTCCACCTTCGACGGAACATAACAAGATCCTACGAATGTTATTCATCACCCCAAAATGCCATGAGTTCATTGGCTGTTATTTTAAACTGACAGTTCCAGTAATACATGTAGTGTACAGCCGTAATCTACCTGAAGGGAGTATGGCATCTTAGCTTGCTAAGGGCATTTCACGTTCCAGTTAACACTACCCTTCGCTCAATGGCTTCGTTCTCCGTGTATTTCGCTCCATGTCAGCTTCCCCAAGCATCAAGTCCCATGTCCGCTCTATTTAAACGAGCCAATGAAATTATCCGAATTCAAATATTTTGACCTGGGAATCTCAGATGTGAGACATGTCGATTGCGCTTAAGTGCTCGAGGCGCAAGACTGTGGGAGACAAAACCGAAGTTGTGCGAATTAGCTATTTTATTTCTCACTGTAATGGAGCATGCTTCTTTGTTTTTACAAACGGTCTAACATATTAGAAAAAAACTAAAATCGGCAGCAGCTCACAGGAAAATGATATGATTTTTATTTTGTGATGGGGGCACTTCGAGGCCCACCAAGAGATCATTTCAATCGATCGCTTTCTGGAGGTGTGTCTTCATTTTATGAATGTGATTGCGCCGATGTCGGGTCTCACGGGACCAATCGCATGTGACCATTTGGGAAACGCCCTATTACACTCAGATATCACCCGTTACCGCATGGCTATGAGCAGAAGTTTCTACGTATGATCGTGCCATGCGTTCGGATGATGGGAGTATGGAGGTACAGAGTATATAGACCTGCAATATGAAGGATGATACTTTCAAGTCTCGCATGATGGCAAAAGCATCTGGTGACTTATCCACAGTTGCGACGGTATATGTTGATTGTACTCTTCAAATATAGGCATTCGCCGTTTTATCCAAAATATAGGAGGTATTCTTTTTTTGTCATGCTTCCAATTCCAATATAAAACTCAAATGATGTAATGCCGGAATTAAGGGGATATTTGGGAAAACGATTGTCTGTAAAGACGATGTCAGTCTAACGAACTCTGCCTTTCCAACTGTATCACCAATTCCCCACACCGTCGGTGGTGTTGCAGGTTGATTGCAAATTCCATTTCCAGCCTACTTCTATTTAAACACTGACTTGGAGTTTGACCCTGTCAACTGGCCCTATCAGCTAAGTGAACCAAGCCATTGACCTAGGTCATGCATGTGTCTGTGCTCTTTTGTGGTATAGAGGGTCTGGTGGAGGGGATGTTTGTGTGTAAGTCCCCAAGTTACATACCCTGAGTACAATTTCTGCAAGAATGGAAGCCTAGCAAATTACAATTTCTTTCCAACTGGCAAACATATGATAATTTTCTTCTGTATATATTAAGTGTACTAAATAAAGTTTTTATATAAACTAGAATGAAAGTAACTCCGAAAAGTGAAGTCATTGTGATATTCTATATTTCGGTAAAGGTTATACCATCGTCAGGAATATACAGGTAGCAAGATTACAAGAGTATATACAGGGTGAATACAGTTAACCGTCCAAGCTGAACATTCTATTTAGAATGGATCACAGTGACCATTTTTTTCAAAACAATAAAACCGAACACAATTCTTTACATATCAAGCTATGGTAGAGACACCATAAAAGTTTGTATCAACCAGCGATTTATGACATCCTCTCCGGAAAACTCTCTAAGTCAACCTCTGAATAGTATCCATTTTGTATTCATGCTCTAAAGCAGAAAAAACTCTGTGAAAGTGACATATTAACATATATAAGAATAACAGAAAATATTTAACTTCACTAATATAGACCAGGTAAAACAAAATCTGGCCAAAATAGTTGACCAAACTATCTGCAGTAGCTGAATAACTTGAAGACTCTTTTCTTCTGCTCTTCCTCTCAAAGCATAAAGCAGTTAACTAAACTACCAGTCACCCTGGCAACGATACCAGCTTGCTCGAGTTTTTCCTCACACCATTAGTCCCTACGGGTCTAAATCGCCCCATAAAAAAACTTACTACAGGTAGCTCGACCATTCTGCAGACTGGTGTATGAATTAACATATTTCTCTTTCTATAACAAAGATTACCAAAATCCATTCATATGACAAACAAGTTTTCGCCAGTCATTACATTTAGAACTTTATTATACGCCCATCAATTTTGACCTGGACGTATTATAGTATGAAATGATCTGTCGTTTAACTTTTGAATGCAACAGGTCAAAGACTTTCTGCTTGATTCTTTACAAAATTGCTACATATTATAATCACACCGATCCATTGTTTTCTCTTCAGTTATGCCCCTTGATCATTGGGAAAACTACTTGAATCAGCAACATTTTCTTGTGAATCCGACCATAGGGATGGAGCCTGAAACCATTGATCATTGTAATGTGCTGTATAGTTTCCTGAAATAGGGTTTTTATACGCCCGCCAAAAAGGCGGACGTATTATGTGATGGCGGTTTCCGTCCGTGTGTCCGTCCGTCCGTGCGTCCGTCCAGGCGTCTGTCCGTCCCCCGTGTCCGGTCTATATCTGGAACAGTTTTCTATTTACAGTTCCAATTTTTGGTGAGTGGATAACGTACGGGGAGACGATGTGTCGCGCACAGAAATAAAGGTTGAGGTCAAAGGTCACTGGCCTGAAAAACCGGAAATCACCGAAGTGTTCGTGTCCGGTCTATATCTCTGAGTGTTTTCTATCGACAGTTGCAATTTTTTGTGAGTGGATACATCAAGTGAAGACGATGTGTCGCGTACCGAAATTCAGGTCGAGGTCAGAGGTCAAAGGTTACTTTTGCCCAAAAATCAAGAAATCAATGATCATTGATAGTTTTCTATTTACAGTTCTAATTTTTGGTGAGTGGATGCCCTAGGGTGGAATGATATGTTGCATACCAAATGTAAGTCGAGGTCAGAGGTCAAAGGTCAGTGTGACCGGCAAATCAGGAAATCATTAAAAATTTATATTTTTTTGTGAGTGGATTCAATAGGGTGAAAATGAAGTGTTGCATACCAAAATGTAGGTCAATGTCAAAGGTCAAGGTCACTGTGACCCCAAAATCATTAAATTGTGAAAAATATTTTTTTTGTGTCCATTGATGTATTAAGGGGAGACGATTTTGTCATGTACCAAAATTTAGGTCAAGGTGAATAGTCAAGGTCACTGTCACCCCAGAATCAAGAAATTTAAAAAAAATTACTTTTTTTTGTCAGTAGATACATTAAGGGGACATGATGTGTCATATACCAAAATGTAGGTCAAGGTCACTGTAACCCCAAAAATTATGAAATGGTTAAAAATAACTTTTTTTGTGACAGTAGATACATTAAGGGACACGATGTGTTACAAACCAAAATGTGGGTCATTGTGACCCCAAAATCAAGAAATCGTTAAAAGAAACATTTTCATGTGCCTGTCGAAGAGGAGGTCATGTAATGCGATATTGCGTTCTGTCCAGTCATCCATTAACATTTGTTGTCCATGCGATATCTCTAGTTTCAAGGTATGGATTGGTACCAAACTTTGGGTACACCTTACTCGCATGGCAAAGAGGAGCCATATTCATTTGAGATTTGTCAAAGGTCAAGTTCACAGTCCCCCAAAACTAAATCAAGTTTAGCTAACTATATGCATTAGGTTGGAATATTTAGAGTTGTCTCCCCTACATGTATATGGCATTTGTCCTGTGGAGTTGTCTCCCATATTTGATACATGTAAGAAACAGCTACATTCAGTTAAACTGTTGTGGAACAAAAACCGTACATTTACTAATTTAACGAGGAGAGGGGTCCTTTATGAACTTTATACCTGTTTAAGCTCTCGGCTCTTGTTTCAAGGTCACCTAGTTACCAAGAGTTAAGATCATTTTAGTTTATCATTCAATATAAGATGTGAAATATGTTACATTCTCAGAAGCACAAAATCGTAGACCGTTCTCTGGATTGCTAGCTACCAATTGGGATCAAGGCCATTAAACAACCTTGAAATTCGGACCAGTGTAATTCCAGATCTACGGGCGTATATTGAAGCCCCTTGGGCTCTTGTTAATAGAATGATCTCGTAACTATCACTTCATTGATCAGCTGACCTGATGGCTATCTCCTTAGCTTCGCTTTATTACACATAGCCACATCTCATGGGCAATTCTCTCCCTTTTTCCTTTTTGGGGTTTAACCATGTCTACTGTGTACCTTCATGGATGTATCTTAGGTTCAATTGAACTACTTGTTTTAATATGCCAAACTCCTTTATTTTTTCTCAAAATGCTATCACTGTTAACTACAAGATTGGTTCTAGTTGATATGTTTGGGAAAACATGATCGACCTGTGTCCCCAGTCTTAGTGCAAGCCGTCGTATGATGACTTTGGTCTGTGACATTACCAGTAGTAGAGAATGCGCAGATACGGTCGGATGCACCCTGATTGGTGAAAAGTACTACACCCATACTCAGCTAGGCCATAGGTGTGAGCGTGGTTCTATTCAAGCTCGAATTGGGCACACAACCATTTTGTGTCCGATGATATGTGCATTCGCAATTGCCAGAGAAGAAAACGAGTGAGGAGGATGAGGAGGGAACGAGGTGATCATATAACATAGTATGTGATTTATTTGGGTCAGTCTGTATCTACCCTCGGAGTATAGATATGTCAAGTACATGTTCGCTCTAGTAGAGCATCCAAAAATGATGATGTTAAGTGGCCTGACAAGGTGTGGAAAGAAGGCTTGGGTGATTAACTGCTTAGGAAGGACCCATTAATTATGCATATTGTAGGGTGCTTCAGCCAGTGGCAGCTCACCTATGAGACCATGCGGTTGAATAATGTAAGCTTTTGTCCCAGACATTTCTCATGATATCCATCACGTGTATTACTTCGACGTGTAAGACCAACATAATAATAATAGATGATCTAATGGGTGCAGTCAAGGTCAATTCACACCACCAACTTGTTCCCCATCATAAAATCTGTCGTTATTTGACCTGGACTCTTTTTTTTCTTCGTCAAAGGAAGGCAAACATGCATATTGCCTTGAACTGTCAATACACATGTTGTTCACTAATCCCATAGACAGAGGCAATATATCGTTGAAAGCACCGTTTAGTCTTATTCACTCCCTCTCTTCTTCCATCGACAGAGAGCAGATCTATCGAATTTATCCTCAGAACATCGACTATGTTATGCATGCAGCCGTTTCAATCTCGTCATCCTGACGACTGCCTGTTCGTGGACTTAAAAGCTCATCCCCCCAATGATCGTCAATTTACGATACACTTTACCCGGAGAGTCGGGCTACCATGGAGTCGAGTGAGAGTCGACGGCCCTCAGACCATCAACCGAGTCCACAGGTCGTTGAACAGATGTGGTGGAGACGTCACATGTGGCATCTCCATCAAAGAGAGAAAACAGAAATCCAGCGCAAAGGATTGCGTGTTTCACATTTTATTATCCCCCCATCACATCGTTAGTCAATGTGGTTGACGTTGCGGACAAGGTGAAATGAGGCGGATTGGTTCATGGTGAAATGAGGAGAATTGTGTCATGTAGGCTATTTATGTATGTCAACATATTGTTGACGTAAATACCCTCGTAATCGACGAGGTAACAATGTGTTACCATTTTCCCATTGTAAGAATTTGTAACCTAACAATTCGGTGTAACACCAGTATCTGACAGTAGCAGGTATACAATCTGAAGCCATGTGAATGTGTGTTATGGGTTACAACGCTATCGCACGATGATCGGAGATTTGTTGTTTCTACGATACTCTGGTCACTCTGACCAACAATGGTATCACACAGACGTAACTGGCAGTTTCAATGAAATTCTAATTTGGAAAAAAGAGTTGTCGGTCGGTGCTGAACCCTCAATCATAGGTAGTAAGCAAAGCCATCCAAACAAATTGTTCACCAACTTGTACCACCAAGTACCATACAATATATCCATTGTGGTGGCGGTTGATTGTATTGCCGATTCCATTAATTGCGGTCTCGGGTATCCAACCAAATGATCTTAACGATTGTAATAGCATGGTAAAGATCGAATAGTATCATGGATAAGTATGTGTCCTCCGAATGTGTCCCGACACTCTATCATGCCTATTTATGACGTTCTATTATGAAGAACGGGACACTTTCACCAGAGATCATACGGATACTTTCCATCATCTCTAGTCGCTGCTCATCTATCAAATCCATGTCATGACGATTATCTTATAACGCCATAAAGATTATGTGCCGACTGATTCGGAAACACTTCGCAGCGCATTCATGACCTCATGACCTCTCCGAATAGGCCCATATTTGAGGGGATTGGGCACCAGGTATGTTGTATAATTCATCCCCTCTGATTGTTTTGAATTCACATACTTCGTATCCGTCGTTGTTTTGACTTGAGAGGCGCCCCCATGTGGTTTCCCTCAAGAACTTTAAAGAGTGTTTCCTCCAGCTTTTCTCCGTGTGAACTCCACCTTCGACGGAACATAACAAGATCCTACGAATGTTATTCATCACCCCAAAATGCGATGAGTTCATTGGCTGTTATTTTAAACTGACAGTTCCAGTAATACATGTAGTGTACAGCCGTAATCTACCTGCAGGGAGTATGGCATCTTAGCTTGCTAAGGGCATTTCACGTTCCAGTTAACACTACCCTTCGCTCAATGGCTTCGTTCTCCGTGTATTTCGCTCCATGTCAGCTTCTCCAAGCATCAAGTCCCATGTCCGCTCTATTTAAACGAGCCAATGAAATTATCCGAATTCAAATATTTTGACCTGGGAATCTCAGATGTGAGACATGTCGATTGCGCTTAAGTGCTCGAGGCGCAAGACTGTGGGAGACAAAACCGAAGTTGTGCGAATTAGCTATTTTATTTCTCACTGTAATGGAGCATGCTTCTTTGTTTTTACAAACGGTCTAACATATTAGAAAAAAACTAAAATCGGCAGCAGTTCACAGGAAAATGATATGATTTTTATTTTGTGATGGGGGCACTTCGAGGCCCACCAAGAGATCATTTCAATCGATCGCTTTCTGGAGGTGTGTCTTCATTTTATGATTGTGATTGCGCCGATGTCGGGTCTCACGGGACCAATCGCATGTGACCATTTGGGAAACGCCCAATTACACTCAGATATCACCCGTTACCGCATGGCTATGAGCAGAAGTTTCTACGTATGATCGTGCCATGCGTTCGGATGATGGGAGTATGGAGGTACGGAGTATATACACCTGCATTATGAAGGATGATACTTTCAAGTCTCGCATGATGGCAAAAGCATCTGGTGACTTAGCCACAGTTGCGACGGTATATGTTGATTGTAGTCTTCAAATATATAGGCATTCGCCGTTTTATCCAAAATATAGGAGGTATTCTTTTTTGTCATGCTTCCAATTCCAATATAAAACTCAAATGATGTAATGTCGGAATTAAGGGGATATTTGGGAAAACGATTGTCTGTAAAGACGATGTCAGTCTAACGAACTCTGCCTTTCCAACTGTATCACCAATTCCCCACACCGTCGGTGGTGTTGCAGGTTGATTGCAAATTCCATCAATGGCTTGCTATTAAGTTGCTCAGAAATTGATTCTTTGACTTTCACTCATTCCAAGCACTGTTTCAGGCAAAGATTTCGGGAACCTTCCAGCAGTTCTACCAGGTTTTTTTTCTGAACGGCTTTGTTTGTACGAGAGGGACACGAAGACAAGAGAATTAACCGCGCAATGCAATGAACAGCGTTTACCAGAATAACCCAAATGACAAAAATAGATGGAAAACTTGTATATAGACAATATGCTTCACTCGACCCTCTGTCATCATATTCCTCTTCACTATTATTTTGCTTATCAGTAGGGGAGATTGGGGTACACTGGGACATTTTTCACCTTCTTGCAAAATCTCTGCTATTATTACCTTGCCAACCATGGTGGACTATACTCCTGATGCGGTCTTAAGGACTATGAAGGAGCAATCACCAGCATCATCTCTGCTGTTTAATGGAGTGTTACCTTTTCTTGCTGATCAAATGTCTAAGGCTAAGACTGACAGCGATATAAGAGCAGGTACTTCCGGTTCCGGTAAGAGAACTAAAGGGTCTTCTTCTGGTTCGCCCTATAAGATTCGCAAGCTCTCTGCAGCTTCGGCCTCAGGTCAGACTGCTAAGGACTCGGGTAATCAGCAGCAGAAACCCCGAACTAAGGAACGCAAAGGCAAGTCTGGTTCGGGTTCGGCTAAGCAAGTCACGTCGGTGATGTTTCCGGCCATGTTGTGAGGCTCACAGCATGGCGGAACCACGAAGTGCCTCGCTTCCCGGTTCCGCCCAACTCTTCTCTTCCGGTAGGCGGAAGACTACAAGAGTTTTGGCGGAACTGGCAGTATCTGGGGATGGATCCAGCGGCCATACGTATTCTACGGTACGGCTCATGAGATCAGGGCAATGGCGGCTTCTTGGCCTCTGTGGTCCAACAGGTCCGTGACGGATATAATGAAGGCCTGCTACTGGCGCTCCAATACCACTTTTGCGGCATACTATCTTAGAGACATGACCGTAAGCCAGGATGATGTCTACTCGTTGGGGCCCTTGGTGACAGCACAGCGGATCACCAGGGCCGGGGCATCAGGGGCGCACTAAGAACTTAGTGTTTTTATCCTGTTTTTAATGGTGAGTGTCTTACTATTCCACCCCACATTTAAAAAAGGGGGGGGGGGCATGTTGGACTCCTCCATTATGGTTGGCTGTTACACCGAGGTTCCATAGGTCCTTCGGTTCAGAAGATAACTAGGTGAACATTCTAATGATTCACTGGGGTTTATCTCATAGAAATTCCGGCAGTCCTGTCCCTTTGGGGTTTTGCTCAGCCTGAGTTCCCATGCTGACTATCTGTTTCTCTGCTCATGCGTCTTCCCGTTTGGGTTCTTTTTCTCCCGCCATCCGGGTGCGGTATTCTACCCATATGTCGGTAAGGTTGGTTTTTATTGCGTAAAAAATATAAAAAATTTACAAGTAAGTTTTACATTTTTAAGCTAAAAACCTACCTTACTGACAGGGATTGTCCCGCCCAGCCTCCCCGCTAGGGGCACTACCACGTGGTGAAGGAGAGGAGGTTCATGGCCTAGGGATGTTCCCACATAGGCAGTGGCACAAGAAATACTGTGGGATATTTCATTTTCTTTACTTGAGTAGGGGTGCTAGGCACTATACCCATATGTCAGTAAGGTAGGTTTTTAGCTTAAAAATGTAAAAATTACTTGTAATTTTTTTTATTGCATACACAGCTCACTGACAAACCGTAATACGGATTGAAATTCACTGGTCATTGAGTTATGATTACATAATTACAACACATATAAGGGAAGTGGGAAGAGGTGCCGACATACTGACTGCGTCACATGACTTCACAGAATGGCCTTCTGGTTAACGTATTCTAAAGCACATACCAAGAATCTAACGATTCGTGATATGTGTTGTATCTCAGGTACGCTTTTATTGTACCTGTTCATGTGGCAACATGGATGATATGACCACACGGCCCCTAGCACCGGCATACTTGATGAGGAGTAGACCACCTGTCCCACTAAGCTCTGGTCAAGCTTGCATTCTCATTGACGAATCGGCACATTTCACATTTGAAAGGAAGCAGTTTACTGCTTATTTAACCATGTATTTGTAGATGTTTGTAATCTATTATTTTTGAACGTTTTCAGTATATCAGTTGAAAAGTGTTATTGCAAGAAGAAAGCAAGCTTATAGCCACCGAAATATGGAAATGATGGTGTTTTCATTCCGGTCCATATACTTCAATATTTGAAGTGGGCAACAAATTTAATGCTAAAAAGGAAGCAACTAGATACGATCTATTTTGCTCAATTTTTACATGATACAAACGCCTTCATACTGTACTTTCTGTTACAAAATACAATTTGCAACCAGTCATATAGAACCTAGTTCCCTTATTCCAGATACCTTTTCCACAAAAATATTGATTATTGTGGTTTAAATCTGACTTAAAGTTGGAAAACTTGCTAATACGTTCAGTTGTAAAATTTTCACACCTGTGCTCATCACCGCACGGTGGGTGTCTGAGCAAAGCCCAGACTGCCCGTCTGTTTATTAATATGTCAGATTACTAGGCTGATCAGCACAATACACACGCATGCAGTCACTAACGCCTCGCAGTACACACTCGCGCGCCAACTTTCAAAGCTAAAATTGAACCACATTGCAATTTTTGTTTTCATTTTTCCACCAAATACTAGACTCAATACTGAATATTCAAATAATAAAATAACAAAATAAATGACGAATTTTTACCCTGGGGGGGGGAGGAGTACGTATCCTTATCACCTACTTCTGCTCGACCCCGTGCAATACACACTCGCGCGCCAGGTTAACTAAACTTTCAAAGCTAAAATTGAACCACTTATTATTGCAATTTTTGTTTTCATTTTTTCACCAAATTCTAGACTCAATACTGAATACTCAAACAATAAAATAACAAAATAAATGACGAATTTTTACCCGGGGGGGATACGTATCCTTAACACCTACTTCTGCTCGACCCCGTGCTCTTCCCGCTGACTCATCGCTGCAAATAGCCTCGTCCTCTAGACAATCCGGGGCCACCTACTGAGCAAAGCCCAGACTGCCCGTCTGTTTATTAATATGTCAGATTACTAGGCTGCTCAGCACAACACACACTCATGCAGTCACTAACGCCTCGCAGTACACACTCGCGCGCCAGGTTAACTAAACTTTCAAAGCTAAAATTGAACCACTTATTGCAATTTTTGTTTTCATTTTCCCACCAAATACTAGACTCAATACTGAATATTCAAATAATAAAATAACAAAATAAATGACGAATTTTTATTCTCGGGGGGAGGGGGGTTTACGTATCCTTAGCACCAACTTCTGCTCGACCCCGTGCAATACACACTCGCGCGCCAGGTTAACTAAACTTTTAAAGCTAAAATTGAACCACTTATTATTGCAATTTTTGTTTTCATTTTTTCACCAAATTCTAGACTCAATACTGAATACTCAAATAATAAAATAACAAAATAAATGACGATTTTTTACCCGGCGGGGGGGGGGGATACGTATCCTTAACACCTACTTCTGCTCGACCCCGTGCTCTTCCCGCTGACCCCTACTCAACCTGACCCCTACTCAACCCAATGTCCATTCGCTGACTCCACGCCGAGAATAGCCTCATCCTCTGTACGACCCCGGCCACCTGCTTGACCCTGGGGCCCTCCGATGACGTCTTCCAAAGCGCAGCACTACTAGAAATGCTCTTATTATGACGCCTTGCAAAGTGCAGCACTTCTAGAAACGCTTCAATTGGGCCACCTATACTACTCTTATCTATTAAAATACAAAGCGCTTGTAACGATATCTAACAAAGAAATGTATAAAGAAATCCAAATAAAACACTGTGTTGCCGGGCTACGAAATCCGTATTGGAAGCGGCCCATAACCTACAAATTCAACAACAAAGCGCAATAGAGCATTATGGTTGGATTGCGCAAGTGTAGCCGGAAGTGGAACGAGAGCGGTTGGTGCATAGTTGTCTGGCCTGTGGGGTGATGGTAGAAGCCTACGTATATTTTCAATACATTATAAAAATCAATAACTATATGTATTTTTCATATCGATCTTTTTCCCTATTTTTTTTTCTCTCCCGTCTTTGACTCAGATAAAGTCATTCCTATTGATGTCAACCCGGGTTACTACAGTTTTTAATTTTCTACTATACCATGACCTCTATGATATAGAAAAAGAGAGACCATTAAATAGTAGTGATGTCGTGCCGAGTTACTACATTTTTATTTTATTTTCTACCATACCATGACCTTTACGACATAGAAAAAGAGACAACATTAACTAGTAGTAACTCGGCTTGACATCAGTGGGAATGACTTTAGTCGAAGATGAGAGAAAAAAAAAATAGATAAAAATCGGTTTGAAGAAAACAAATTGGAGAAATTAGAGTATTTCACGGAAGAATACTCATGGAACAAGGTGGGTTGACTACGCATGCGCAACCAGAAGTCGAACTCTATACCGAGAATGACGAGGTTATGGACACTCTATATCGAGTACCGTACAACACTAGTCCGAGATTCATATGACCCTTCAACCACACGACGGATAATTTCTGACAGACAATCTGTCAGGAATTATCCGTCGTCGGGCTGAAGGAGAAACATCCGTCGTGTGGCCGAAGGGTCATAAAAAGCTCGGATTAGTAAAACACCAGTTAGAAACATCGGAGTTTGACCAATGGAGACCACTGGAAACAGTCATGTGCAAGAAGACAATTTTTTTTTATAAATCCCGATAGATTCATTCGTTTTCTCCTGTGGCAATATATTTTGAAATTCAGCCCATCACAAGTTTCATGTCCCAGAGCAGGACTTTATGATGGCCGAGAGGGGCCACCGACCATCGCCCTTGAAACATTTTGGGCGATATTGCGATAACGCGATATTGCGATGCGATAACGCGATATTGCGATGCGATAACGCGATATTGCGATGCGATAACGCGATAATGCGATGCGATAACGCGAAAACGCGATATTGCGATATTGCGATAACGCGATATTGCGATAACGCGATATTGCGATGCGATAACGCGATATTGCGATGCGATAACGCGAAAACGCGATATTGCGATATTGCGATAACGCGATATTGCGATGCGATAATGCGATATTGCGATGCGATAATGCGATATTGCGATGCGATAACGCGATAACGCGAAAACGCGATATTGCGATATTGCGAAATATCGCGTTATAATTACGCGATAATGTGCGATATTGTGCGATATTGCGATATTGCGAAATATCGCGTTATTTTTCCGCGATATTGTGCGATATTATAGTAATATCGCAATATCGCACAATATCGCACACTATCGCGTTATTTTCTCGAAAATAACGCGATATTGTGCGATATTGTGCGATATCAGTTGTAAAATATATGTGCAATAATTGCATTGTGGGTAATACCTAACCCCGCCTATTTGAATATGTAACGAGGTTTT
>JAVTVY010012866.1:0-51787 GCA_036873755.1 Hanleya hanleyi
ACATATATAATAATGATGAGATTTCTAGAACAAAATCATTCTACTCAAAACTATTCTGAAATGGACCACTATTCAATGTATATACCTAACCAACGCAGACGCTTGTACTTTAGAGGCAGAAATGCCATCTAAAGACACTAGAAATGCATGGTTTTCAGGCAGCAATCTAGTGAAGCTTGGAGAGAATAAAAGTGTGGATTTTTGTCTATCCAGCTTCAGGGAATCATAATATGCGCACACAAACCACATAAACCAAGAAGAATTACTGCCAAATTAGAGACAGTTTATAAACTGTTTAAAGGTTGAAACGCGTGCTGAAATCGAAAGAACAGTCCTAAGCTTCTCTAATCCCCGGAAGGGGAATATACAGGAGAAAACATCCGGGTAATTGGGACCCGATATTTGAAAGTATGGAAAAGGAAATTTGAGAACTTCTACTATTAACCGACTTTGAAAATGCATTCGAAAATATCATCAAGATTGTTGGAAATCTAAACGATACCTTCAATTCTGGGACAAATATTGAACAGGGAATCTAAACCGTTTATAAAAAGTATTCAAACTTGCGCTATACAATTGACCACGTCTCCGAGTCTGTCTACGCAGGACTGGGATGTAACTATGGACAAGGATACAATGAATCACAATATCTCTTCCTAAATGGAGCGGAAGTATTGTTGGTCAACAAAAATAACAGTGTACAGAGAACGCCCCGGCAACTGGTACTAATATCTCTTAACAGTAGCATGGAGCTACCGATAATCGATTATTCGTTCTCAGGGAACAGATGTCGTAACAACCCCATAAAATCATGTGCTACTCCGTCTTAAACTGGGAAAAATATTTAAAGGATTCAGATGAAAATGCTTTGGTTTTCTTTATCAATAGGGATTTAATACTTGCAAAGCTACACAATGTTTGCAGGGAATTTCTGTAACAGCTCTGTATCAGTGAGTTTTTCCGGAAAAGATTTATTTGTAGCGGCGTGTGTCAGAGAATCTGTTGGATTTCTGGTGTACTATTACGGATTTTTAATAACAATCACCATCGTCAACTTGATCGGCAGCGGTTTAGTGATTTCTACCATCATGCGACATCCAGGCTTACAACATCCGTGTTATTATTACATCATCAATCTGATGATTGTTACATGGTAACATATCGATGATTAGGTTGCCTTCTGTACGGTACCTTCAAGATCGATTCATGTTCACTACCAGAAACACTAACACATCGGATTTTCATAATCAAATGAAGTGAAACAGTTTTCGTTGTTGCTGTAAAGAAAAAAAAAACAATTCCACAAGAATATCATTATTTTCCACCTTTTTTAGTATACCACGATTTATATATATAATAACCTACGTCGCATTATGTAAATCATGCTTCGAGTCATAGCTATATACTGGTCAAGCCACGAAGCTTGTCATCCACTGTTTTCTCAAGGTATGAATATCACAAATAATCTATCAATTAAACTAGAGAGATGACTGAGCGTTCACCCAGGTGTAGCACGGGCGTTCGACATCTGCTTCTTCACCAGCAACTCGTCATAATTGTTTTGACGGAACGGATGTCCGCTTTCGTCAAATACCAATATTTTGTTGGTTATCGCTTTGCGCCTCAAGTGCGTTTCAGCAGCATCGAAACTCAGGCAAATCTCAGTCAGTCAGTTTATTTCGCAGACAGTACCCGATTACTAAATGGAAAATGGCGGAGTAGTTCTTCTTAAGATCGGATCAGACTCACTAGCGGCTACATGTTGTTGTTGTTGTTGTGGTTGCTAATAACCATATATTTCGAGAAAAATACAGTTATTTGTTTTCTTATAACACTATGTATCAAGTAATTCCGGTTCAATATGACTTGGGTTGGCCTAGCTGTCACGCAGATGCGGGACGGACAACTGTCAAGTGAAAGTACTTCGTCTGTAATTCAGAAGCCTTCTACAAATATCTATTGTAAATTACATACTTATGGACTTCATATGAGCAAATAGTCTCTTTTGTTCTCTATGGCAGGTGACTGGACCGTCTGTAGAATACTATTGGTGACGGTGCCGGGATTCCAGTTTTGTTCCGCTTACCACTTGGTTGCTATTACGGCCAGTCGGTAGTGATAGTTAACCCATTGGACGCCGTCCAGCGCCTGACCTCTCATCGTCTTGTTATCTCTTTGGTCACCTTATGGATTGTTTCGTTTTCTGTCTCGACCGGACTTTGGTATTTGATATTCAAGCCACCAGGTAATCGTTAAATGTAGCCAAGAACATTGGCAATATATTCAATACAATACATGTTACGATCACGATTCGTTCGGTTCATGCGCGGATGCAATTTTAACATTCAACTATTGATATGTGAAACCATCTGTAGGTCTGGGAATCGCCAATAGTCCCGGCTTGGATACAACGTTCAACACCGCCGCATAGTGATTTTTTAATGTCCTTATGTACAAAACACACCTCATGTTTGGCTTATTGAACAAGATGTTTACCATATGCAGATTGCTTTCCGTTAAATACAGAATGTGTTCTTAGGGCTGTATTAAATATATTTATGCTGACATGAGTAGTGCAATATATAAATCACTGATGCTCAGATTGCAATTACACTCAGTATCACCCACACTTCCAGGTCCCCCCCCCCCCTTCGCCCTAATTGCCCTCATCAAGGTTATTATCACCTACACTTCCAGACCGCTACGCTGTTGTCCTAATTGGCACGAATTTTAGAATACGTTCTGGCAACAACATTTACAGTTGCCAAATTCACGTTTTTCCCTGTCGTTTAAATTCTGTCCTACAACAATGACTCCACATCCTGCTAATTTGTCTATTTATCCAAACTAGAAGTTTCTCTCGTATCCTGACACGGCCACCATGGTGACTGTGCTATTTTTGACATAGCTGTTGTGCCCTGTAGATGTAACTACACAGACGTCGTTGACAATCGAATTACTCATATTCCATGATATTACCTGATGTAATGACTAATTCTCAAACGATAATCCGAATACAATTTTGGGTTGCAGAGTAATATATCTGAATTCTTCTCCCGGTCGTTTGCAACCTTTAACCATCTGGGTCATCTATACGCGGTAAGACTGATCCTGGGATCGTGCGTATTTATTTTCAGCCTACCTTCGGGGACTATAAGAAGGAATTCCTCGAAATCTACACCACGTGATGTTGTCAGCAAATCAGCTGAACCCTACCGACATAACCCCCTCGTAACCCGCCATTTTCGAGTGGTGTGCTGTCCTGCTTGTTCAAAATTACAGATCTGCAACACCTCTTGGATGATACGGAAGTTGTTCATATCTGTATCTTTTGTAAGCGCAGACAATACATGATTCAGAAGTAGTACGAAAAGCCTGTAATTTATCAGATTTCTCGAGTCTGTTCTCCGCCGGATGAATACCGAACAATATACGGTAAAGTACCGGATATCGCTCCCCAATAATGTCGACACACGATTCTCAAAGCCATATTATGGATGGCGAAGTGTACGCAAATGGGCCGTTTGCCGACCGCTATTCCTTGAACTCATCTAAATTTGCAGCGTGATTTGTTTACGTTGTTGCAGGAAGACTTGAGATCACGTCGTACCGAACATTTCATTTTCCCTGCAAAACATTCTGAAACTATTTATGGGATGAATAGAATCTACACATCGTTAGTCTATAATATCCGATTTATTTAACTCGAGTAGTAATTTTCATTTGTTTCTCGCCAAAGGCTGGGATAAAATGATGAAATTTTCTACTCTCGGTGGAGATCCTCTATGTAGGGCCCACCAGTTGGCGCCCTCTCATTTGTTGCCCTAATTTCACCCCAGATAGTATCATCTATCAATTCGTAGCCACTCCTATGTTGCCTGAGTTTCGTCTCATTTCAATATAATTCATTTCTTTCCGCCTTTCGTTTCTGTTCTCTTATAGGCGCCAGATCTCACATTCAAAATCCAGTCATCCTACTCAAAACAACTTCCGCGTCAATAATCGAAATACCCTTTTCCCACGACAGTTGCCATCAATTTCATATATCCATGAAATGAATATTTAAAGAAACACAAGATGGTTTCCTATATGAGTGTAGCGGACAACAGTTATGAATGACGACATGCAGCAGGACATCATGATGTTCTTTACATACATGTATAAACCTTGTCGCTGACCAGTATCCTTTATCAAAATGAATTTTCCAGTCGTTTTCTAAGGTATGATCTATCTCGGTCACGCTTTGATCATGTTGTTATGATGTTCAAACAATCACTAATTAGAATTAAGCGAAACATAGCGCCAGAGATCTTGCACGCTACCGTCGTATTTTACCGTCGGTGCCAATTTAGCCGTATAGCTATACAGCTATACAGACATATATAATTGAGAGATATGATCATTTAGCACTGTAGAAGCTCAATCATCTATTATCTAGCAGTTATGGTCCATTTCACATTAACATATTTGCGACTGGTAAACAGGCATGGGATTTGCTCTCCGGCCATAAATAGTTGTAAAATCTTAAACGAAACGCTGTATATTAAGTATATTTATTTCCTGACTGGACGTACTCGTTCCATGAATTTAAGTAAGCTACGGAAATTGAAATGGGAAAACGTGCAATCCTTTTTATACCTCACTCAACTTTTTTGGAAAACTCTCTTAAATGTGTGAAAATGTTTTAAATTCGGCTCCCTTTCAGTATTTTAAAATGGTGATGAAAACGGGAGGCCGGCCTACTAGTTTTTCGTCAAAAAATATATCGTCATATATCGAGTCTTCATTTTTGCACCGCCAAGAGGTGCGCATTTTGGCCCGCCCAATATTCACCTCCGAGCATGGTTAACTCTGCAGCGGTCAACCGTCAATTATCATATGCCCGTTTGGAGGAATGGTAACGTTCAAAAGGATGGTACTATGGATATTAGTTAGTAAACAGGTGTAACCACCTTGCTCTCTGCCTAGTATGGCAAGCTATGGTTGTTACTAAATTATTATTTATATCTACAAAAAGTCAGTGTTCTTTTGAGGAAAAAAGTCCTGGGAGGTCTTGGTTATATACCCATTCATTTATTGGCAAGACTAAATATTTAATATTTATTGTTAAATAAAGGCAAAATTTCGTAACAGGGCCCTTGTCCCGTTTTTAGCATATTTGACACATGTTGTTGTTGTCCAGCTCGTTTGTGGAAAGCAACATGGAAATTTCGCCGATTCTACTGACCCCCCTCTAGGACTTAATGGTCAATTAACCAATCAAATCGATTTATTAGTGGCGGGACCTTTGAGGTGGCAGACGACTTTATGCAATCTGGTCACTTTGGCCATTTCAGCCAAACTGACCAGTGCTGTTTTTATACAGGTGAGTCCCCAATTTCGCCCTGGTGGCGAAACTAAACACAGAACCTACACTATATCCTCTGCCCAAGTGTTGTTGAACTCCGTATTTATTATAATTAGTATTTTGGGAACATTTTAGAGATATTTTGGCACATTTCTAGTAAAATTAGACGAGAGAAGTGACCAGCATTTTGACGTTTCAGGTTCCCCACGTGTCACACTGCACCGTGAATTTACGTGACCGTTCACTGCTATAAGCGCTAAAATCTGTCAAAATAAGTCCTCAAATTAGCTGAATAGGAAACTAGATATGATAATTTATTATTTTAGCATCCCTACCTGACAGTTTTATGAGTTTTGATCCATATTTTCGACCTCAAAACACCGGATGTCCCTTCCTCGACTGTCAAAAACTTCTGTGCATTGCGTCATCACGGTGTAGTCTGAGACCCCGTGACCTCTCGTGATATTTGGCGAGACAAAAACAAAACCATGATGACATAGGAATGCGGAAGTGATAAACTGAGCTCTTTTCTTGTCAAATAAATTATGTTTATGGCTTCTTTATGGGCCTAAATTTATAGGAAAACTTCTAAACTTCCCGCTGAAATTACTGGGTGAATTGACCCTGTTTATACGTTGAGTTCACAGCATCTGGGCAACTTTTCACCGACTTTGACCTATATTTACCGAACTTGTCATTGATTGTATATTGCACGCGATGCCATAAATGCATACCGCTGTCTCTATCGTGGAGCTTTAAAGTATAAATTTAAAGTATTCCTAGTATATATTCTACTGGATCCATGGAGATTTGTTGATATTACGCTTTTTATATGTTTGGTGACAGAGACATGCTACTATAATAATATTTCATATTATTCTTGTGAACATTTGTGGCTATCAATTTTGCCACATTGGGTCAAATTAAAGCTGGAGTTCAGCAAGCTATCTTTGATGGGCTGCTGTATTGGTACCGCACATCAGTCATAATTTGAAACCTGGCTCCATTATTAAATTGCGCATTGTCTGGGAGCATTTTAATAATAAACTAGAGTATACATGTACATGTAATTCTGGGATTCAATTTTACTATATGCCCAGTTACTGTACTGTATAGTTTATTCATGTTCCAATAATTTAGCATGTCTCTTGTTCATCGACATATATCATACTATGCGAACAACAAGTATATGTATGCTATTGGCATCATACGATAAACCGATCCGTCAATTTATATCGATTCGACTAAATATTTCAGTGTTACTGTTTGTAACTTGAAATAACGTGCGTTATTTTATCGCGCTATGAGAATACCGATTCATATACCTGCAGTAAAGCATACTGATTTGCCATCCCCAAAATGGGTGCTGTAAAATTATTACCACCCAAAATATTGTATTGCTGGTCTAAGTTATATAAATATGGCACCATATTCATTGATGGTGTTTTGGAAAGACTATTCATGGCAGTGTTACATATAGCACACTCATGGAATGCTTTGAAGAGAGGCTGAGCTAAAATATAAATCTATTCTACATGTATTTCTGGGGAATGGCAATAGGGTTGCTTTGCTGCATGTAAATATGTATTATACATGTATATATGTTCAATTTCATGGGCGGCTATATATCAACACAATGTTAACATCTTATTCGCGCACCAAGTGAATTTTACAGTTAAATTGTTCCTTTCTCGGGTAATACACCATACACAAGGTTTCCAGTGTTACCTGTATGTTAATCGATGTAAACATTCACCTTTCCATCGAGACTGGTGTAACTTTCCAAAATGTCTGTTTACTCGCGGAAATCGTTTTCTTGTAGACGCGCGAAAATCAGAGTTATGACCCCTTGACCATAATCGTGCTGATGTGTAGCCCTGACAGAGTTATATGGTTTTCATTAAATGCCAATGGCACCGGTATAGCCAAATGGGCTATCAATTACGCAGTTATTGTATGCTATTGTGTTTGAGACTTCCTCTATTTAAAATTGTTATATATATAATCCCAATATATCCGCCTATCTCTGATTCTGTTGTTAACACTATGTTCTATCTTACCAGTCACAATACTTACCTTTCCTATATTAACATCTCTGTACCGTATCAGTAGAAATATAGATGAATGATTGCCTGTCATTGGCATACAAAAATTTGGAATATTCAGATGAATATTTTTATCATAGTATATCTTGTTCGAAAGCTTGTATCGTCTTTGAAACTATGTAGGCGAAGTATATCTTTGCCTCATTCATATTCATGACAGTGTTGATACCAGTATTAGATCTGTTAAAAATGCCGGTACAGAGGGAGTTAAGGAAATTCACTCAATCTTTGCTTAATTCTCAACTAAGATCGTTTCCTAACTTACCTTATTCCCATCTAATATTCTGACCATTCTATATCCTGATAATATTGCATTAATATATAATAATTAAAATATTATATTAAATATGCCGACTTTGGCCATTTCAGCCAAACTGACCAGTGCTGTTTTTATACAGGTACCTATCTATATATATACAAGACAAATACCATGAAATACAGACCAACTTTATTTACCACACAAATTCGGTGTTGTGTTGTTTTCTCGGGAAGTGGTAATAGATGATTCTAGCCCCAAGCACCTTTCCCACCCTTTTTTTGTAAGATTAGTCTCTGGCGAGGGACTTTCCCATCTTACATTTGGCGCCCGAAATGGGACTGCGTGTTAAGGGTGCATCTATTACCCAGCCCTTTTGATTATTTGATTCTATGCAAATGATCATTTCCCGAGAAATCTGAGCCTGACCAGCTGAGACCTATTTCATCCATCGATTCCGACACCTTCCTCCTCTCGTCTTATTAGTATATTGACCGGAACTTAAATACTCCATCATGGCATCTGGTGATCTGTCATCCGAAGTTTATGGGTCCGTTTTGATATTTCACGGTTTCAACCCAGCTTCGTCTGTCATATTGGATGAAGTTCCGGCCGGTCTCTATGCACTTGATGAACTTAAGGAGCACATCAATAGTACTGTAGGATATGTCAGTAAAATAATGGCCCTACAGACAGAGTCTCTGAAATACTTGGTGGAATTTGTGAATCCGGGAATCATCGATGATTTGGGATCTCGGCTGACCCTAGAGGGAGGCGAAACCTGCAGATTGGTCAAGGCATCATCCTCGGTCCCACCATCCCTCCCACAGTCGGAGGTGGGAGCCTTACAGAGAGAGATGGCCGATGTCAGACAACAACTGGTCCAGCGATCAGCAGCTGAAGAGAGGTTGTTCTCTCTAATTGAGAACCTCACAGAGACCATGAACAGGTTGGGTACCAGTACCCAATCTCGTTCGAATGCCCCGGAAACAGGATTGGTCAATCCCGCATCTTCATTGGACGAGCCTTCTCTCCGACCATCTCAGACGAAAACTACATCTGTTAGTACTGAGGATAGAGAAGAGTCTGAGACATCGCCACCTTCCATCACCATACCGCTACAGGGTGATAGCGATGTACAACGTCACATCAATATCCATGTTGAACACACCATAGGAGGAGAACGTGGCACGAACACGTTTTACCGGATCAAGCCTTTCTCTGGGACTACACCACTCAAGGCAGGAGAAGGCAACTTTGATGAATGGAGTGCACAGATCCGCCTGGTGATGGAGGATGATGGTCTGAGTGCCAGAGGGAAGCGGCAGAGATTACTAGCCAGCCTCCATTCACCAGCCCTTGATATCGCTCGGGGGCTAGGGGAGGGACTCTCAGGCCTTGAGATATTCGATGGTCTCAAGAAGTTTTACCAGAGTACGGCAAATGGAGTTCGATTGCTCCAGCAGTATTTTCTGATGACCCAGAATTCTAGCGAAAGACCATCCGAGTTCCTCGTTAGGCTGCAGCTGAAGTTGGACGATATTGTAGAAAAGGGTGGACTACAATCTGACCAAGTAGACGAGACCAGGCTGACTCACTTCCGTTCCAGTTGTAATGATGAGCGTCTGTCAAATTTGCTTCACATCAAATATAGTAGCTGTCAGAATTTTCCGTCATTTTCTGACCTCATGGTCGAGGTGAAGCGTGTGGAAGATGACCATAAGACAGCTAAGAAAGTGCGAAGCCAAGTCCATTCTACATGCACATTAATGGACGAGGAGCCGGAACTAGAAGATCTCGTAAAATCCCAGCAAGATCAAATCCAGGCATTGCTACAGCAGTTTCATGCCGTAAACCAGAAAGTAGACTCAATGACTACATCTGGCACTGACGAAGCTTCTGTTGAAGTAGCCGATCGAGTTGTGAGGTCCACCCCTACACAGTTCCTTAGAGGAAGGGGTAGGGGAAGAAGTACAGGGCGTAGGGTCTGTTACAATTGTGGTTCATACGATCACGTGAAACCCAGCTGCAGAAACCCGAAAAACCCGAACCTGGTCTGGGAGCGTATGAATGCCCGTTCCGTGGAAAATTCCAGAACCTCTGAGGATTTAAACTCTCAGAGGTCTCTGTCGAATTAGAGGGACAGGCAGAGACCTCATTCCCTGAATGTCCTAACACATCTACATGTACAATCACTGATGAAGCATATTCTCGTTTCCCATATGTCGATACTGGAGCTGCCATTAAGCTGCGCAGTAACTGTTGTATTGACATCCCTGCTGGTGATTCAATGGAGCTAAGGGGGAGAATTATTTTCAACCCGCTACATATGCCTCAGCAGTTGGATGATATACAGTTTTGTGCCAGTCAAGATGGGGATCTCCCAAATGGACTGGAAATACAGTCCTCTCGCTTAGATGGAAACGGTAATATGCATATCATCGTCAAGAACATGAGTAGATGTACCACACATGTTACGTCTTCTCATGTTTTGGCCAGATGTCACCTGACTGGCGTAGATAATACTGGTAATGGGGATGATATTATTCTAAAATCCCTTGTTGGCCCAGCCTGCGAGTCAGAGATAGCAGTCGATGGAGTTAGGTGTCGAGGACTGATGGACAGTGGTTCACAGGTGACGACAGTGTGTAAATCGTTTTACACAAAATATCTGTATCATCATCCACTGGAGAGCCTGAAAGACACCTTACTCAAGATTGATGGAGCAGGGGGTCAAACGGTACCATACGAAGGATTCGTTCGCCTTCGTATATCTATGCCTAAAGATGTGGTGGGCTATGGTGATGAGGTGGACACATTAGCATTAGTGTGTCCAGATACAGCATTTTCTATGGACGTTCCGGTGATCATTGGCACAAATACCTTCGGTGCACTTGCCGACATCTGCCGCAAACAGGGTAAACCGCTCTATCTGTTTACTCTACCTGTCCGTAATGAAGTAGCCCATATATACCAAAGTTTGGTGTACAATACCAATGGACGTCTCGGGGCTGTCCGTCTACTCGGTAATAAGGCTATTACGATTCCAGCCGGCGAGATGATGGAAATAAAAGGGGCTACAAAGAAGGTAGTTGTCCCAAGGACAGTCGAAACACTGATTGTGCAGGAGGGAAGTCGCCATTCTGAAATGTTTGGAGAAGGCCTATTGATAAAAAATACAATCATCTCTGCAACAGGAAATCTGCCAAAGGTTAAAGTATTGGTCCACAACCGATCAACGTCTGATATCGTTATCGGACGTAATAAGGTAATCGCTGACCTTTATGTTCCCCAAGACGTAACACCATTTGAGGGTATGTACGACAAGTGGGAAAATGTTGGAAGCCAATATGGAAACCTTAAGGACGTACATGTCAATAACTTCTCTCAAACTGTCACCTCAGATGATGATACTCCACCTTTGCTGTTTGATTTTGGTGATTCACCAATACCAGAAGAATGGAGAGAAAGGATAACGCAGAGGTTGAATGGTATGAGCGATGTATTCGCTTCTCACGAGTTCGATATCGGGAGAACAAATACCATTCAACACAAAATAGAGTTGACGGACTCAACCCCATTTAGGGAAAGACCTCGACCTATTAGACCCCAAGACTATGAGGACTGTCGACGTCATATCCAGTCAATGATAGATGCTGATATCATCAAGCCTTCTACAAGTCCTTTTGCGAGTCCAATTGTCTTAGTCCGCAAGAAGTCAGGAGGGCTAAGGCTTTGTGTGGACTACCGGAAATTAAACCTTCGAACGATCCGTGACAGCTTTCCAATCCCCAAAGTGGATGATCTATTCACTGCTTTGAATGGCTCATCCTGGTTTACACAACTAGACATCAAATCAGCGTTTTACACTGTCCCGATGGACCCTGCTTCTGCACCACATACAGCATTTGTTTGCCCATTTGGATTATTTGAGTACAACAGAATGAGTATGGGCCTTGTTAACAGTCCATTAACATTTCAACGGTTAATGGAGCTGTGTGTCGGTGACATGAATTTGAAAGAACTAGCTGTGTACATGGATGACCTGATCATATTTTCATCAACACTGGAGGAGCATGAGGAAAGACTGTTCAAGACATTGGAACGACTCAGAAGGTTTGGACTGAAGCTTGACCCAAAGAAGTGTAAGTTTTTCCAAACTACAGTCACACATTTGGGTCACGTATGTTCCAGAGATGGCATCTCACCTGACCCGAAAAAGGTGAATGCAGTCAGAGATTGGCCAGTACCAACCAATCTCTCTGAACTGAAAAGCTTCCTGGGATTTGCTGGATATTATCGTCGATTTATTAAGGATTTCAGTCGTCTCTGCAAACCACTTAATAAACTGACAGCAGGCTATATTCCCAGGAAGACCATGAAGAGGCTCGGTCGTACTCCAAAGAAGGATGACATAACATTGAAAACTCCACTTGGGAATCGATGGACAATGGAATGTCAAACTGCATTTGAAGTTGTTAAAGACAGACTTGTCAGTGCACCAGTTTTGGGGTATGCCGACTTATCATCACCCTTTGAACTGCACACTGATGCAAGTGGCACTGGTCTCGGTGCAGTGCTGTATCAGCAGCAAGGGCCTGCACTCAAGGTAATTGCCTATGCTAGTCGCGGACTTTCCAAGAGTGAGGCCAATTATCCAGCTCATAAGCGAGAATTCCTGGCAGTCAAGTGGGCAGTCACTGACAAATTTCATGACTACCTATATGGTAGCAAATTCGTTGTCGTGACTGATAACAACCCACTGACTTATGTCTTGAAGTCTGCTAAGCTGGATGCAACTGGATATCGTTGGCTGGCTGCACTTGCTGCTTACAACTTCAGTTTGAGATATCGACCTGGGGTGAACATGACGGATGCCGATGCTTTGAGTCGCATTCCCCGAGGACCCTTGAAAGAAGATATCAAGTACATCAATGAGATGGAAAGGATTGACTGGCTGTTGGAAAGAAGTGAACCGTACACAGTTAGCAAATCTGAAAGTGTGGAATGTTGTTCGGACTCTGTGAATGCTGTGATTCAGATGCATGGTATTCGAGTCGAGAAGGCTGTCCGCACTTCAGACTGCTCTGTGTCGAAGAAAGAAGCAAGATGTAGTCTAGCAGCTTGTAACGTTCAGGCAGCTACCCAGTTCACGTGGGTGGATGCATTGGCCATGTCTGAGACAGCTGTACCAAACTCCTTGGCAGAACCCCCAAATACCCCAACAGGCACAGATACATTTGATTGGATTTCGCTCCAATCAAAAGATCAGGATCTTGCCTGTATCATTCGCCATGTGAAGGAGGAAACAAAGCCTTCCAAACAAGATCTGAAGAAAATGGGGAAGGATTTTGTCATCTACCTTCGTGAGTTTGATAAGCTGTCATTGGATAATGGGGTCCTATACAGGTATGTGACTGACGACAAGGGCATTGACCGACAGCAGCTGGTTGTTCCATCCAGCCACAGAAACATTGCCATTCATGGGGTACATGATGATGTGGCTCATGCCAGTGCTGAAAGTACTCTAGGCCTTGCTCGACAGAGATTTTTCTGGCCCTACATGGCAACTGCTATACAGCGATACTGTTCCCGCTGTGAACGTTGCATCCGAAGAAAAGCCAGAGTCCAGAAAGCTCCACTAGAGTCCATTTTACCTTCAGCACCACTCGAGTTGGTGTGTATGGACTACCTCACAGTGGAAGCTGATAGAGGCGGTATTGAGAACATATTGGTAATCACTGACCATTTTACAAAGTATGCCATTGCAGTGCCAACGAAAGACCAGAAGGCAACAACAGTTGCCAAAGCACTTTGGGACAACTTAATCAGCCAGTATGGGTATCCGAAGTACTTGCTATCAGATCAAGGCAGGGATTTTGAATCGAAACTGATCAGCAAGCTCTGCGAGATGGCAGGAATTCGGAAGATACGTACCTCCCCATACAATCCCAAATGTAATGGCATAACTGAGAGACTCAACCGCACTCTCTTGGACATGTTGGGAACGCTGAAAAACTCTCAGAAGAAGGATTGGAGAAAGTATGTTGGGTCGCTTGCACATGCTTACAACTGCGTAGTGCATGACACGACAGGGTATTCACCCTATTATTTGATGTTTGGCCGCCATGCGCGTCTGCCAATCGACATCGTATTTGGGACAGACCCTGACAAGCGATCCTCTAAGGGCCCTCATCGGTATGTTCAAGATCTGCGAGAAAGACTCAAGTTTGCTTTCTCAGTTGCCCAGGAACATGCCCTTAAATCAGCCATGAGGAATAAGAGATACTACGACAAGACAGCCCATGCTGTGAGTCTTGAACCGGATGACCGTGTCCTGGTAAGGAACGTGGGATTGAAGGGGAAACACAAGATTGCGGATAAATGGAAGTCTGGTGTATTTGTCGTCGTGCGACAGCTGCCTGACCTACCGGTTTATGTTATTAAACCGGAAGATGGACAGGGGCCCACTAAGACATATCATCGCAATCATCTCCTGCCCATTGGTTCCCTGCCACTGCCGTCTGAGGAGTTCTTGCAGACTCCTCCGGTGGAACGACCGGTTACTCGATCATCTGCACAGCAGCCTCCCGTATCGGTGGAAGATGACCCCTACATCTGGGATGAAGATGAATGGCACCTCAGTCTTACAGACATGGCAGGGGCGCCTACTGTTAGTCGACCTAGCTATGAGCTCAGTCCCCATGCCCCCATCTATGTTCCAGGTAACAGGCACCATCTTCCAGCCCAACCTGTGAGAATCCCCAGTGCAGTTGAAATCAGCCACGATCTGCCTCTCCTGGGACGACCTCAAAGAACTTGTCGGCCTCCAGCTCGTTTTACAAATGACCCCTATGGTATTGCATACAGCAAAGCCATTTGGGTCTAACAACCTCTCAAAGATGTTCTTCCTTTATGTTTTGCAGTTCGAAATGCATCGCATGCAGGAAGTGCAACACCTCCGAAGAGAGCTGGAGGCAGTCAGGAGGGACAGAGATCGTCTCAGGAGAGAGAGGGATGATGCCAGGAGAGATGGAGACCGATACCGGAGTGAGAGAGATGAGGCCTGGAAAAAACTTCTGGATGCACAGACCAGACACAACCAAGTCCTCCAGGATGTTGTACTGGGGCAGTCGTCGGGTGACTCGTTGCCACAGAAGGTTGCCCAGTCTAACCGTAAGAGACAAGCCAGTGACTCGGGGCACTGTACGAGCAAAAAACCTCGCATGGTGAAATCTGTTGGGTCGGCACAACAGACTGTGGCGACAGACAAGGTATTTACTTCAGTCTTCGATAAACTGAAGGATGTCGGAACGGAGAGAGGGCTGGACCCCAGGATGCTGGTGACTTATCCTTCCGATAATCGCCGATCGAAGGTATTGTCAACTGACTGGTTGGATACATGTTTTCCACAAACGGTAGAAACACTAATAATTTCCGACTCCATTATGCGGAATGTCGATCCAAATTTCAGTCAAGACATAGGGACAGTTGATCTGTTCGTCTATGGGGGGATGACAACTTTGGACCTCCTGCCAGTCGTGTACCAGCTATGTGCCCAGGGATGCCGTGCGAAACAAATTATATACTGTGTTGGGACCAACAACATCTTGAAGGGCTCCTCCACGACAGACCATTTCATCAGGGCTGACCTTACTGCCATCTTGAAGCTCTCGTGGAAAGTGGCAGATAAGGTCACCCTCTGCACCACTTATGAAGCAGGCTGGAAGGCAAAACGGCATGGCAAGTCTTCCACAGACCACGAGGTGAAGGAGTCACGCAGAAGGGCCTTGAATGAAACTATCCTGGAACTTTCCAAGAAGACCACAGCTCTCCAGATCCTTGACCTAGATGTAATCTTCAGAGGCAAGACAGGGAGACCAGATGAACAGTGTCCAGGGTGGTATCTTGCAGATTCCGTTCACCCAAACGTAAATGGAGTCGTGGCCATTGAAGTTTGTCTTGAGCAGCTCTTGACAGGCAGGCCTGTCGTTCGGCCAGCTGTGGATGACCCCAAGATGTTTCATAGGGTCACCCAGCATGTCAGAGCTGCTGAGATTCAAAGAAGATCGAAGCTGATGGCTGTCAACCGTTCCCGCTACCTGAACTCCCTCGTCGTTACCGTGCCAAATGAGCAGGACTCATCCGAGCTGGACTCTACAGTGGAGATGGTCGATATGGACACTTGGGAGTTCAAACGGCGAAGACCGGAACAGTAACCAACTGATGTCCTCAAGGCTTCAATGGAATCTGCAAGAGACACTATATACCATGATTACAATAATCAATTTATTATTGATATATATGGAGCTCACCTGTATTCTAGTCTGCTGCCTCCACTTTTAATGGTTCTCCAGCATCCTTAATACCGGGGGAGAGTGTAACCACCTTGCTCTCTGCCTAGTATGGCAAGCTATGGTTGTTCCTAAATTATTATTTATATCTACAAAAAGTCAGTGTTCTTTTGAGGAAAAAAGTCCTGGGAGGTCTTGGTTATATACCCATTCATTTATTGGCAAGACTAAATATTTAATATTTATTGTTAAATAAAGGCAAAATTTTGTAACAGGGCCCTTGTCCCGTTTTTAGCATATTTGACACATGTTTGACACATGACACACTCGTTTGTGGAAAGCAACATGGAAATTTCGCCGATTCCACTGACCCCCCTCTAGGACTTAATGGTCAATTAACCAATCAAAACGATTGATTAGTGGCGGGACCTTTGAGGTGGCAGACGACTTTATGCAATCTGGTCACTTTGGCCATTTCAGCCAAACTGACCAGTGCTGTTTTTATACAGGTGAGTCCCCAATTTCGCCCTGGTGGCGAAACTAAACACAGAACCTACACTATATCCTCTGCCCAAGTGTTGTTGAACTCCGTATTTATTATAATTAGTATTTTGGGAACATTTTAGAGATATTTTGGCACATTTCTAGTAAAATTAGACGAGAGAAGTGACCAGCATTTTGACGTTTCAGGTTCCCCACGTGTCACACTGCACCGTGAATTTACGTGACTGTTCACTGCTGTAAGCGCTAAAATCTGTCAAAATAAGTCCTCAAATTAGCTGATTAGGAAACTAGATATGATAATTTATTATTTTAGCATCCCTACCTGACAGTTTTATGAGTTTTGATCCATGTTTTCGACCTCAAAACACCGGATGTCCCTTCCTCGACTGTCAAAAAACTTCTGTGCATTGCGTCATCACAGTGTAGTCTGAGACCCCGTGACCTCTCGTGATATTTGGCGAGACAAAAACAAAACCATGCTGACATAGGAATGCGGAAGTGATAAACTGAGCTCTTTTCTTGTCAAATAAATTATGTTTATAGCTTCTTTATGGGCCTAAATTTATAGGAAAACTTCTAAACTTCCCGCTAAAATTACTGGGTGAATTGACCCTGTTTATACGTTGAGTTCACAGCATCTGGGCAACTGTTCACCGACTTTGACCTATATTACACCAAACTTGTCATTGATTGTATATTGCACGCGATGCCATAAATGCATACCGCTGTCTCTATCGTGGAGCTTTAAAGTATAAATTTAAAGTATTCCTGGTATATATTCTACTGGATCCATGGAGATTTGTTGATATTACGCTTTTTATATATTTGGTGACAGAGACATGCTACTATAATAATATTTCATATTATTCTTGTGAACATTTGTGGCTATCAATTTTGCCACATTGGGTCAAATTAAAGCTGGAGTTCAGCAAGCTATCTTTGAAGGGCTGCTGTATTGGTACCACACATCAGTCATAATTTGAAACCTGGCTCCATTATTAAATTGCGCATTGTCTGGGAGCATTTTGATAATAAACTAGAGTATACATGTACATGTAATTCTGGGATTCAATTTTACTATATGCCCAGTTACTGTACTGTATAGTTTATTCATGTTCCAATAATTTAGCATGTCTCTTGTTCATCGACATATATCATACTATGCGAACAACAAGTATATGTATGCTATTGGCATCATACGATTAAACCGATCCGTCAATTTATATCGATTCGACTAAATATTTCGAATATTTTTATCGCGCTATGAGAATACCGATTCATATACCTGCAGTAAAGCATACTGATTTGCCATCCCCAAAATGGGTGCTGTAAAATTATTACCACCCAAAATATTGTATTGCTGGTCTAAGTTATATAAATATGGCATCATATTCATTGATGGTGTTTTGGAAAGACTATTCATGGCAGTGTTACATATAGCACACTCATGGAATGCTTTGAAGAGAGGCTGAGCTAAAATATAAATCTATTCTACATGTATTTCTGGGGAATGGCAATAGGGTTGCTTTGCTGCATGTAAATATGTATTATACATGTATATATGTTCAATTTCATGGGCGGCTATATATCAGCACAATGTTAACATCCTATTCGCACACCAAGCGAATTGTACAGTTAAAGTGTTCCTTTCTCGGGTAATACACCATACATAAGTTTTCCAGTGTTCCCTGTATGTTAATCGATGTAAACATTCACCTTTCCATCGAGACTGGTGTAACTTTCCAAAATGTCTGTTTACTCGCGGAAATCGTTTTCTTGTAGACGCGCGAAAATCAGAGTTATGACCCCTTGATCATCATCGTGCTGATGTGTAGCCCCGACAGAGTTATATGGTTTTCATTAAATGCCAATGGCACCGGTATAGCCAAATGGGCTATCAATTACGCAGTTATTGTATGCTATTGTGTTTGAGACTTCCTCTATTTAAAATTGTTATATATATAATCCCAATATATATATAATCGAAAGTGACTATTCAACCTTTCTCTGATTCTGTTGTTAACACTATGTTCTATCTTACTAGTCACAATACTTACCTTTCCTATATTAACATCTCTGTACCGTATCAGTAGAAATATAGATGAATGATTGCCTGTCATTGGCATACAAAAATTTGGAATATTCAGATGAATATTTTCATCATATATCTTGTTCGAAAGCTTGTAATATTGTCTCTGAAACTGTTTAGGCGATAAGTATATCTTTGCTTCACTCATATTCATGACAGTGTTGATACCAGTATTAGATCTGTTAAAAATGCCGGTACAGAGGGAGTTAAGGAAATTCACTCAATCTTTGCTTAATTCTCAACTAAGATTGTTTTCCTAACTTACCTTATTCCCATCTAATATTCTGACCATTCTATATCCTGATAATATTGCATTAATATATAATAATTAAAATATTATATTAAATATGCCGACTTTGGCCATTTCAGCCAAACTGACCAGTGCTGTTTTTATACAGGTACCTATCTATATATATACAAGACAAATACCATGAAATACAGACCAACTTTATTTACCACACAAATTCGGTGTTGTGTTGTTTTCTCGGGGAGTGGTAATAGATGATTCTAGCCCCAAGCACCTTTCCCACCCTTTTCTTGTAAGATTAGTCTCTGGCGAGGGACTTTCCCATCTTACACAAGAATCTAACGATTCGTGATATGTGCTGTATCTCAGGTACGCTTTTATTGTACCTGTTCATGTGGCAACATGGATGATATGACCACACGGCCCCTAGCACCGGCATAAGCGGTATTAGATACAAATCTAGAGAGCTATGATGGAAATGCTCTGACAACTCGTATACTGGTAATTGGTGAGCTGTTTCGCTGTGACAACTCGCACATTGGCGATTGGTGAGCTGTATCGTCGTCAGATTTAAATGACGGCAATTAACACAAAAGACTAGTCTGTAAGGCCCGATGTCGACCCAGCATCAACTTCCCACAAATGCCAACATATATCAAAGACCAAAGGTCTGTACAGGGGGCGGGCCTCGGGGACGAAACGTCCACCAGCAGAATCTCGCCATATACAGGTAAAAATTACAACACATATAAGGGAAGTGGGAAGAGGTGCCGACATACTGACTGCGTCATATGACTTCACAGAATAATCTTCTGGTAAACCTATTCCAAAGCACATACCAAGAATCTAACGATTCGTGATATGTGTTGTATCTCAGGTACGCTTTTATTGTACCTGTTCATGTGGCAACATGGATGATATGACCACACGGCCCCTAGCATTGGCATAAGCGGTATTATATACAAATCTAGAGAGCTACACATGTATGATGAAAATGCTCTGACAACTCGTATACTGGTAATTGGTGAGCTGTTTCGCTGTGACAACTCGTACATTGGAGATTGGAGATCGGTGAGCTGTATCGTCGTCAGATGTAAATGACGGCAATTAACAGTACTATTTTATTATGGCTGAGAGACCAAATCGATGACCATACATGATCAAGTTATTCACCTGTACGTCTGCAGCAAAATGTGTGAGATTGAACTGCGAGTTACTAAAACTCGAAACAGTAAAACACGCGGATCGGATTGATGTGTAGAGATAGTCGATCTAGGCTTAATATACAATGACACACATCAATAAAGAAATAGTGGCTTGATGATGGGTCCCATATAATGCCACAGCGCGAACTCTTACATCAGGCTATGTGAAGTGACTTAATACGTCAACCAGAGAACATTACTTTCAAAGTCCTAGTTCGACATGCGGTTCATGTGCACATTTTGCCAGCAAGCACTTAACTTCCGGCTAACCCCACACTTTCTACATGGGTCCTTGCGCGAATTACATTAGTCAAACCTTTAACGAAAACAAACAAATCGACGTGTTTTTTTTACCCTAATGGTGCATCGTGACCTGTATTCATGTAATCGGCTTGTAATACGCAGATTATAAGCTACAAACGTTTCCGCCGGCATTGATGCATCTGCATCAATAAGTTTTCTTGTATCTCAATTGGTCGCAATAATAAGAAGCGTAAAGTACAGAAACCATGGTGGAATGACAATAGTAGTATATAGGACACGGGAAGACGCGCGTTTTGCTGGGGGAGGTAACTTTACCCCTAAAATAGGGGAAAACACCTATCAACCCTAGCCAAAAGGGCTAATATCGGTCCCCGGGCTTATTGGGACCTGCCTATCAAGTCAATGGGGTGGGTGCATGTAAAATTAGGATTTTTTCCCGAAACTATAAAAAGCGGAATACGGACTTTACCCCTACAATAGGGATCTGTATTATATAATATAAGGGAAAATGCCTGTATGGGGTATGGGGATGGTCATTTATTTATTTTTTTCGTGGGCTTTACTATGGCTTGTGGGGTCGCGTTTTTCTCGTCTCGTCAAGAAAATGACAATGGGAAGGGTCCCGGAGCGAAGCGGTGAAATTTTTGGGAAAAGTCACCGAGGTCTGTATATAGGCCCATAGGCTGGCTATATGGGGGTATGGGTTCAACCTGGGAAATTCACACACGTTCATTGTGATATGGGCTGTTTGGATTTGTTTTTCACGTCTCGTCATTTAGAACACGATGGGAAGGGTCCCGGAGCGAAACGGTGAAATTTTTGGAAAAAGTCACCGAGGCCTAGGCCTAGGCTGCATGGCTATGGGTGTATAGGTCCATACGGGGTGGACGTTTTGGGATCTAGGTGGGCCACTAATGGTCCGATGGGGTCGAGTGAGGTATCAATGTGAAGCCTATGTGAGGGGGCAACCGATGGGATGGATGTGGGGTAGGAATATCGTCATTCTGCGCATGCGCAATAGACAAAGTGTATGGAAATAGACGTTTTGGGGTCTAGGTGGGCCACTAGGGGGCCGATGGGATCGAGTGAGGTATCCATGTGAAGCCTATGTGACGGGGCTAGACTAGGGTGTCGTTTCCATTCTGCTGCGCAGGTCACGTGGGTTGTGACGTCACTTCCGGGTCTCACCTCCAAACCCAGAAGAGTTTCAATGTTCTCTTAGACGTCCGGATGTTCAACCTCCGGGGTTTTTCCCGGCCCGGCCCGCCCCGGCCGCAGCGCGCGCGCGCGGGGGTGATCTAATGCCGCAGCGCGACGCGCGCGTCATCACCGGCAGTGCGCGGATGAATGTCGGATCAAAAGGTCAAAGGTCACATCCAGGTCAAAAGGTCCAAGGTCTCCCTTTCGGCAAGGTTCGGCGACAATGTTGCGGCATCGATATACAGAGCTTGAACCCAAAAATGGGATTGTAAATTAACCTGGGAAGGATGGGCAGTTCCATTTGGACCAATCAGCGGTCGAGAAAAAGAGCCAATGAGCGATCGATAAAAGAACCAATGGACGGGTACTAGAATTTTGCTCACGTCTGCGCCTACATCCGGGTACTGGGATGCTTTCGCCTACGTCCGCGCCTACATCCGGGTACTTCTAAGTAGGTGTATAAAAGTGGGAATGTTTAGGGCAATGCTGCATTCATTGGCCTGCTTGACCTGACCAGCCTGAGCCTGCCTCACAAACCTGAGCCTGCCTCACCGGAGCTATACCATGAGACGTGGAGAAGATTTTCCAGGGGATCCTCCGGCGCTGTTATCTTTGTTGTTGCTGTTGCTCTCTTTTTTTGGACTAACCCATCAGAATAGTACGTATCACGGACTACACCCGTAGAGCTACGTCTAGGCGCGCATTTGTGACATGGTCCATAAAACACATCTCTCTGGATCCTACACCTCCATTCCTACGGTTTCAGAGCCATGACGGACACCCGTCCCTATGCGACTCGCATTTTACAGCATGCGACCGTGGTTAATTCGCTCACGGGTTACCGAGCAGTGGTTCGGTCCATGTTTTCAGATGGCGACGACAACGAGGGGCGACGCCAGATCCTGAACGAGTTCACATAAGCGGTTCTCGACAGAGTGCACTCGATGGAGAGGTGTGCCATCACTCACCACTACTGGACTATGACAGCCATCCTTGATGCTCGGGCTATGGACCACGAGCGCTCACGCCGGAATCAGCGACGGCTGGTTGGCCTAGTCATGGCCTGTGTCCTATTGACCCTGACGCTGTGGCATTGACAGTGGCACCTGACCATAAATACGAGGGTCAGACACAGTGTGCGTCATTCACCGATCGTCATTGGGTCAACCATGTCACCAGTTTTACGAGCCATTCTTCCCCTTACACCCCGGGTGGGGTTACACGTCTATGTAGATAAAGTCACCCTCGTGGAAGACCGTGGAGATGTTTGCTGGTCGCGCGCTGAGACCGTATCGAATACGGTTACGCTACACCGTGACGGCTGGACCAAATTTAAACGGGTGTTGAGCAGCGAGCTCGACGGACACCTCATCCACATAGACAATGCCATCAACGTACACCGTGGACCCTTCTTTCCACGCCTAGGCCGCTACCAAGACCCTACGCGAGGCTTCACCCTAGACCCCGATCTGTGGACAGCCTTCGAGAAAGTGGACCAGCTGTTTACACCGGACGAGCGGTCATCAGACGAGTTGGAGTGGGCTCGTGCCCTGAGAGAAGCGGCGGCAGAACCCAATGAACAAATGTCTAGCCATGAACCAGACGACGATGCCATTGATTACCCGGATAGACTCAGTCAGCCCAGTGACATGACCACCCGATCCTTTGATCTCACGGGGTTCTCCCTATAAATACGAGAGACAGTCAAATCTGGTATCATTCACGTACTGACCATGACGGAGCATATACTACTGGCGTATCTCAGCTTGACCCCCGAGGTTTTCCTGCACGTGTATGCGGATAAGGTCGATATCATGGAGGAGGTGGGAGACATCTGTGATGCGAACCCTACACAACCGTGCCCGGCTCACATTCGTCTGTCCCGGGAGGGTTGGACCAAATTCAAACGGGTGTTGTCTGGTGAACTGGACGGCGACCTCATCCACTACATCCGACGCGGCCCTTTCTTTGCTCAATTGGCTCGGCTAGATGAGGGTACAGTGCATTTTACCCTTCACCCTGTTCTATGGCCTGCATTGGAAGATGCCGTGGAAGATGTGGATCAAGTGCTTATCAAGCGGTCATCAGACGAGTTGGACTGGTCATTTACCATGGACACTGTGGAAGCCAACGAAGAAAATCAGAAAGAAACTCCGGCCCAAGATATACCCGTTATAAATAAACGATAGAGCCAGGATCCATCATCATTTGTCACCATGAAGCGCTGGGAGAATGTGTTGGATAACTTATACTACAGTCCCGACAGTCCGGCGGCCTATAGTGCATTGTCGGCTCTCTATCGAGCGGCCAAACCCCAGGGGATACAACGTGCCCAAGTCCGAGATTGGTTAAGAAAACAAGACACCTATACCTTACATCGATCTGTCCGTCGCCATTTTCTACGAAACCGGGTCATCGTGGGAGGAATAGATGCCCAGTGGCAAGCTGATTTGGTCAATATGAGCGCCTTTGCCAAACACAACGATGGGAATCGGTATATCTTGACGTGCATCGATATCCTATCGAAGCATGCGTGGGTGGTACCCATCCGGACGAAAACGGGGGCGAATCTCATAGCGGCGTTCAAAGACATATTCAAGACCGGGCGCAAACCTTTGAATTTGCAAACCGACGAAGGCACGGAATTCCTCAACAGACCGTTCCAACAGTTTCTGAAAGCACAGAAGGTGTTTTTCTTCCATACGTACAACGAGACCAAGGCTTCCGTGGTGGAAAGGTTCAACAGGACATTCAAAGGTCGCATGTATAAATATTTCACCTATAAGACTACAAGGCGGTACATCGATGTTCTCCCGAAACTTGTGAGTGGTTACAATCGAGCCTATCATCGGAGTATAGAGAGCCCCCATTATCGTGACCCAACGCAATGAAGCCCAAGTCGGGTGTGTCTTGTACCCCAGGCCATCGCAGCGAACGCCGAAGGCGGTGTACAAGGTCGAGGACCCTGTACGGATCAGTAAAGTCAAATGTCAATTTGAGAAAAGTTACATGCTCAACTGGAGCGATGAGCACTTCCTGATTAAACGGCGCCTACCCCGACAGCAGCGAGTGTATGAACTGGAAGATCTTCAAGGGGAACCGGTGCTAGACACCACTACCGTCATCCTTCATTCCACGTTCGACCACGATGCTATGGACAAACAGCAGCTGCACAGCGTCTCCCAAAACGCGCAAAGCGCAAGTGCTAACCCTGTTGAGTGTGTTGTACGGAGGTGTGTTTTACGACGTAGCCTATGTCAGCACGCTACTTTACCAACTGAGAACACCAGCCATGTCGTCTTAAAGACCGCAAATTTCATAATTTGTATAAAGAATGATGGTCAGTGATTACGATTTCATGTATCATCATATCTTACCGACATTATTGGAAGCTATACACCGCTTCTCTCTTGTTGGAAATCAACTTGTTTTTTATTTTTTTTATTCCATACGCATCTGGAATGGTTGCTAACCGTCATACGAAATAGGTCTTTCAATTACTGACGCGGAAAGTATTTTATAGACGAAGGTTTAATACTGAATGTTGGATCCGACGCTTGCTAGTTCATCAAGTTGTCCGAGCAGCAGAGGATAGATTTCCTGTCTGTGTCCCGAAATAAACCATAACTGTCTAATTTTTCTTTCAAACAGGATTCAGTGTATATGTAGGGCTGGGTAGATTTTAATTACAGTCCATTTCACTGGAGTCTGGTACACTTAATTTTATTTTCACAAAACGCACATGGGCTCTTGACAATAAATAAGCCACGTGTGATTGATAATGCTGATAAGTATCTTATCGGTAAATCGCTTCTTATAAACTGACGAATCTAACCATGATTGGATAGTGTTAAATTTTTGAGTTAAGTGTTTTGTTTAAGTGTTTGTATACAGCTTCAGATAAATATGAGAACAGAACTTCATGAAGTATTTTATATCTGGATTCAGGGAACTACTCTGCTTTTGACATTAGATTGTCCCTTCGCTGTATGCCGATGTCTATCAAAGAATTAACAAAATTTCTTTCAAACCACCTCTCGATCTTGTATGGAAAATCTTCAGAGGCAACCTGAAATCGAATCTTTGAAACGTGCCCATTAATGTTATATGCGTTGACCTTTCAGGTGAGATTACATCACAAGCCCTGTAATTTCATAATTACCTGTTAAAATTCGCAATGGAAAGAAATAAGATCCTTCGCAGTTTGGTGTACAAGAATCACGACCATGATCTCATTTGCACCAGAACCACCAGTTATTATTATAGGTTCCAACGACAGAGCATGTAAGATGTCCCAGTCTTTATAATTGAACTATCATGGGTTCTATCTGGGAATGGATGAGTAAATACATAGTCGTGCCAGAGAAAAAGAGTACAAACTAGTCGACAAAGAGTTATTGGCAATCGTGCGAACTTGCCCATTCTGCTCGAGATTTATACTTTGGATTGTAACGGTTCATAGGGAATTTAATCGATTAGTTGGAATGGATGCAAATGTATTTCAGGTAGATAAATAACGTTTCATGACTTCGAATTCAGTGCGATGAAAGAGAGCATGATAATCGTCCCAAAGCTTTTTTATCCTTTGTGATACCGATATTACGAAGAAGGCAATAATAAGAAGATTTGCTGATAATTTCTACAACCTATTATGTAATTGTCCTTGTTTCTGCGAGACAATGATACTGTTAATAACTAGGACTATGCATTCACGGAAATAATCATTTATCGATGTCCCCTTGGACATTCGGTCAGTTTGGTCGACGGCTAGGTCCTGGGATGTCGGTACCAGTTAACGTTGTTCCTTAGCCGGGAATAGGTTTTAAAAGATGGAGGTTGAACTATATGTCACTCGTATCTATCTTTTATGTTGCATTGCCTTCATTGTTCCAACGTTGGCCTATCATGAAAGCGATACTCGCGGTTTCATATTTACGCGTTTGGAGGTAAATGGTACCGAGACTAATCTGTTCGGGAAAGTGTTGACTACTCATACCGGCCTTCGTAGTTACCTCGAATGTATGTCGTATTGTGTAGATGACCGTTTTTGCTATATTGAAAGATATTGAAAGGAAAACGGAACTTGTACGATACATGCTCCTCCAGGTAATCCCTTGAAAACAACACCTGGCTACCTTCCCGGACCGGTCAACTTCATCTTGAACTACAGTAAGTCGTGTTAAATCTCCTTTTTACATGTTGATCTTATTTTTACTTTTATAACTTAGGCTGCTTTCTGGGAGACTTTCAATTAGATAGAGAATTCTGACATGTTGACATGTACAGAAGCAGTCACGACTCCAGCCGAGATGCATTTAATAATCTTGAAAGCTTACCGGTGTAAAACTCGCGATAGAATAAGCAAGTCGATTCAGGGTCTGAAAGTTGAAGGTTGAAACGTTGGGTTCATCAATTGCCAAATATTTTTTCATGCTTTTCTCCCAGTAAATCAATCGAGTACTCGATATCGAGGAAGTAGAACAGTGGAACTTTGGCATCGTGTAGTTTCATTCAGGTATAAACTGTCAAATGATCATCAAACATAGTGTCAATCGAGAGGTGCGTTATCAACTGGATATAGAACCCAAGCAGAAAAGATTTTGTCCACTTTGTGTCCGATGTAATCTTCATCACGTTCTCGTCACGTATATGTGCATATATAGCTAGAATTTTTTTTCCTTACACAGTGGTATTTCATCCCGCATCGGATGTTATTGTATACCTTTCCAAACCCACTTTTTGTCTTCCCAGAAGCAGCGGCGGTCTTTCCAACAAGAACAGTAATCTTCTAAAAATAATGGTGTATTTCCCAGATGTAACGGTAGATCTCACAAAAGCAGTGGTATGTTTCTCAGACGCAGTAGTATATCACCCAAATGCAATGGTATATTTCCCAGATGCAGTGGTAGATTCCTCAAAAGCAGTGTTATACTTCCCAGACGCAGGGGTAGCTCCCTCAAATCAGTGGTATATTTCCCGGACTCAGTGTCAGATCCCAAAAGCAATGGTATGCTTCCCAGACGAAGTAACAGATGACTCAAAATCGGTGGTATACTTCCGAGGTGAAGTGGTAGATCCCCAAAAGCAGTGGTATAATTCCTATGCGCAGTGGAAGATCCCCCCCAATGCAGTGGTATACTTCCGTGGTGCAGTGGTAGATTCCCAAAAGCAGTGGTATACTTCCTATGCGCAGTGGTAGATCCCCAGAAGCAGTGGTATACTTCCTATGCGCAGTGGTAGATCCCCCCCCCCCAATGAGCGCACTGGTAGATCCCACATGCAGTGGTATACTTCCTAGGCGCACTGGCAGATCCCTCAAAAGCAGTGTTATATACTTCCGAGCTGCAGTGGCAGCACTCCCAAAATCAGTGGTATACTTCCAAGGTGCAATGGCAGATCCGCCAAAAGCATCGGTATGTCTCCCAGACTCTGTGGCACATCCCCAAAAGCAATGGTATGCTTCCCAGAGGGATTGGTAGATGCCTCAAAAGCAGCGGTATGTTTTCCAGACTCCGTGGCAGATCCCCAATAGCAATGCTTTGCTTCCCAGCTTCCCAGACGGAGTGGTAGGTGCCTCAAAAGCCGCGGTTTACTACCTAGACGCAGTAGTAGATCGCTTCCTAAGCAGTGATATACTTTCGAGATGCAGTGATAGATCCCCCAAAAGCAGTGGTATACTTCCGAAGCGCAGTGGTAGATCCCCAAAAAGCAATGGAATACATCCGTGGTGCAGTGGTAGATCCCCAAAAGCAGTGGTATACTTCCGAGGTGCAGTAGTAGATCTCCCAAAAGCAGAGGTATACTTCCATGGTGCAGTGGTAGGTCCCCCAAAAGCACAGGTATATTTCCATGGTGCAGTGGTGGATCCCCCAAAAGCAGTGGTATACTTCCGAGGTGCAGTGGTAGGTCCCCCAAAAGCAGTGGTATACTTCCATGGTGCAGTAGTAGATCCCCAGAAGCAGTGATATACTTCCATGGTGCAGTGGTAGATCCCCCAAAAGCAGTGGTATACTTCCGAAGTGCAGTGGTAGATCCCGCAAAAGCAGTAGTATACTTCCATGGTGCAGTGGTGGATCCCCCAAAAGCAGTGGTATGCTACCGAGGTGCCGTGGTAGATCCCCCAAAAGCAGTGGTATACTTCCATGGTGCAGTGATAGATCCCCCAAAAGCAGTGGTAAACTTCCGAAGTGCAGTTGTAGATCACCCAAAAGCAGTGGAATGCTTCCGTGGTGCAGCGGTATATCCTCCAAAAGCAGTGGTATACTTCCGAAGTGCAGTGGTAGATCCCCCCAAAAGCAATGGAATACTTCCGTGGTGCAGTGGTAGTTCCCCCAAAAGCAGTGGTATACTTCCGAAGTGCAGTGGTAGATCCCCCAAAAGCAGAGGTATACTTCCGTGGTGCAGTGGTAGATCCCCCAAAAGCAGTGGTATACTTCCGAAGTGCAGTGGTATATCCCCCAAAAGCAGAGGTATACTTCCGTGGTGCAATGGTAGATCCCCCAAAAGCAGTGATATACTTCCGAAGTGCAGTGGTAGATCCCCCAAAAGCAGTGGAATACTTCCATGGTGCAGTGGTAGATCCCCCAAAAGCAGTGGTATACTTCGGAGGTGCAGTGGTAGAACTCCCAAAAGCAGAGGTATACTACCATGGTGCAGTGGTAGATCCCCCAAAAGCAGAGGTATATTTCCATGGTACAGTGGTAGATCCCCCAAAAGCAGTGGAATACTTCCGAGGTGCAGTGGTAGGTCCCCCAAAAGCAGTGGTATACTTCCATGGTACAGTGGTAGATCCCCCAAAAGCAGTGGTATACTTCCGAGGTGCAGTGATAGGTCCCCCAAAAGCAGTGGTATACTTCCATGGTGCAGTGGTGGATCCCCCAAAAGGAGTGGTATACTTCCATGGTGCAGTGGTAGATCCCCAAATGCAGTGGTATACTTCCGAGGTGCAGTGGTAGTTCCCCCAAATGCAGTGGTATACTTTCATGGTGCAGTGGTAAATCCCCCAAAAGCAGTGGTATACTTCCATGGTGCAGTGGTAGATCCCCCAAAAGCAGAGGTATACTTCTATGCTGCCATGGTAGATCCCCAAAAGCAGAGGTATACTTCCGAGGTGCAGTGGTAGACCCCCAAAAGCAGTGGTATACTTCCATGTTGCAGTGGTAGATCCCCCAAAAGCAATGGTATACTTCCATGGTGCCGTGCTAGTTCCCCCAAAAGCAGTGGCATACTTCCATGGTGCAGTGGTACATCCCCCAAAAGCAGTGATATACTTCCATGGTGCCGTGGTAGATCCTCCAAAAGCAGTGGTATACTTCCATGGTGCAGTGGTAGATCCCCCAAAAGCAGTGGTATACTTCCATGGTGCAGTGGTAGATCCCCCAAATGCAGTGGTATACTTCCGAGGTGCAGTGGTAGATCCCCCAAAGGCAGTGGTATACTTCCATGGTGCAGTGGTAGATTCCCCAAAAGCAGTGGTATACTTCCGAAGTGCAGTGGTAGATCCCCCAAAAGCAGTGGTATACTTCCATGGTGCCATGGTAGATCCCGTAAAAGCAGTGGTATACTTCCATGGTGCAGTGGTAGATCCCCCAAAAGCAGTGGTATACTTCCATGGTACAGTGGTAGATCCCCCAAAAGCAGCGGTATACTTCCGAGGTGCAGTGGTAGATCCCCCAAAGGCAGTGGTATACTTTCATGGTGCAGTGGTAGATCCCCCAAAAGCAGTGGCATACTTCCATGGTGCAGTGGTAGATCCCCCAAAAGCAGTGGTATGCTTCCACGGTGCAGTGGTAGATCTCCCAAAAGCAGTGGTATACTTCCATGTTGCAGTGGTAGATCCCCCAAAAGCAATGGTATACTTCCATGGTGCCGTGCTAGTTCCCCCAAAAGCAGTGGCATACTTCCATGGTGCAGTGGTACATCCCCCAAAAGCAGTGATATACTTCCATGGTGCCGTGGTAGATCCCCCAAAAGCAGTGGTATACTTCCATGGTGCAGTGGTAGATCCCCCAAAAGCAGTGGTATACTTCCATGGTGCAGTGGTAGATCCCCCAAAAGCAGTGGTATACTTCCATGGTGCAGTGGTAGATCCCCCAAAAGCAGTGGTATACTTCCGAGGTGCAGTGGTAGATCCCCCAAAGGCAGTGGTATACTTCCATGGTGCAGTGGTAGATTCCCCAAAAGCAGTGGTATACTTCCGAAGTGCAGTGGTAGATCCCCCAAAAGCAGTGGTATACTTCCATGGTGCCATGGTAGATCCCGTAAAAGCAGTGGTATACTTCCATGGTGCAGTGGTAGATCCCCCAAAAGCAGTGGTATACTTCCATGGTACAGTGGTAGATCCCCCAAAAGCAGTGGTATACTTCCGAGGTGCAGTGGTAGATCCCCCAAAGGCAGTGGTATACTTCCATGGTGCAGTGGTAGATCCCCCAAAGGCAGTGGTATACTTCCATGGTGCAGTGATAGATCCCCCAAAAGCAGTGGTATGCTTCCATGGTGCAGTGGTAGATCTCCCAAAAGCAGTGGTATACCTCCATGGTGCAGTGGTAGATCCGTCAAAAGCCGTGCAATACTTCCATGGTGCCGTGGTAGATCCCCCAAAAGCAGTGGAATACTTTCATGGTGCAGTGGTAGAGCCCCCAAAAGCAGTGGTATATTTCCATGGTGCAGTGGTAGAACCCCAAAAAGCAGTGGTATACTTCCATGTTGCCGTGGTAGATCCCCAAAAGCAGTGGAAAACTTCCATGGTGCAGTGGTAGATCCCCCAAATGCAGTGGTATATTTCCATGGTGCAGTGGCAGATCCCCCAAAAGCAGTGGTATACTTCCAAGGTGCCGTGGTAGTTCCCCCAAAAGCAGAGGTGTACTTCCATGGTGCAGTGGTAGATCCCTCAAAAGCAGTGGTATACTTCCGATGTGCAGTGGTAGTTCCCCAAAAAGCAGTGGTATACTTCCATGGTGCAGTGGTAGATCCCCCAAAAGCAGTGGTGTACTTCCGAAGTACTGTGGTAGATCCCCCAAAAGCAGTGGAATACTTCCGTGGTGCAGTGGTAGATCCCCAAAAGCAGTGGTATACTTCCGAAGTGCAGTGGTAGATCCCCCAAAAGCAGTGGTATACTTCCGAAGGTCAGCCGTATATCCCCCAAAAGCAGTGGAATACTTCCATGGTGCAGCGGTAGATCCCCAAATGCAGTGGTATACTTCCGAGGTGCAGCGGTAGTTCCCCCAAATGCAGTGGTATACTTTCATGGTGCAATGGTAGATCCCCCAAAAGCAGTGGTATACTTCCAGGGTGCAGTGGTAGATCCCCCAAAAGCAGAGGTATACTTCCATGGTGCCATGGTAGATCCCCAAAAGCAGAGGTATACTTCCGAGGTCCAGTGGTAGATCCCCAAAAGCAGCGGTATACTTCGATGGTGCCGTGATAGATCCCCGAAAAGCAGTGGTATACTTCCATGGTGCAGTGGTAGATCCCCCAAAAGCAGTGGTATACTTCCATGGTGCTGTGCTAGTCCCCCCAAAAGCAGTGATATACTTCCATGGTGCAGTGGTAGATCCCCCAAAAGCAGTGGTATACTTCCATGGTGCCGTGGTAGATCCCCCAAAAGCAGTGGTATACTTCCATGGTGCAGTGGTAGATCCCCCAAAAGCAGTGGTATACTTCCGAGGTGCAGTGGTAGATCCCCAAAAGCAGTGGTATACCATGGTGCGTGGTAAATCCCCCAAAAGCAGTGGTATACTTCCATGGTGCAGTGGTAGATCCCCCAAAAGCAGTGGTATACTTCCGAAGTGCAGTGGTATATCCCCAAAAAGCAGTGGTATACTTCCATGGTGCCGTGGTAGATCCCCCTAAAGCAGTGGTATACTTCAATGCTGCAGTGGTAGATCCCACAGAAGCAGTGGTATGCTTCCATGGTGCAGTGGTAGATCACCCAAAAGCAGTGGTATACTTCCATGGTACAGTGGTAGATCCCCCAAAAGCAGTGGAATACTTCCATGGTGCCGTGGTAGATCCCCAAAAGCAGTGGTATATTTCCATGGTGCAGTGGTAGATCCACCAAAAGCAGTGGTATACTTCCATGGTGCCGTGGTAGAACCACCAAAAGCAGTGGAATACTTCCATGGTGCAGTGGTAGATCCCCAAAAGCAGTGGTATATTTCCATGGTGCAATGGTAGATCCCCCAAAAGCAGTGGTATACTTCCATGGTGCCGTGGTAGTTCCCCCAAAAGCAGAGGTATACTTCCATGGTGCAGTGGTAGATCCCTCAAAAGCAGTGGTATACTTCCGAGGTGCAGTGGTAGTTCCCCCAAAAGCAGTGGTATACATCCATGGTGCAGTGGTAGATCCCCAAAATCAGTGGTATACTTCTGAGGTGCAGTGGTAGATTCCCCAAAAGCGGTGATATACTTCATATGCGCCGTGGTAGATCCCCGAAATGCGGTGGTGTATTTACTAACCGCAGTGGTAGATACTCCAAATGCAGTGGTATACTTCCTAGGCGCATTGGTAGATCCCCAAAGCAGTGGTATACCTCCTAGGTGCAGAAGTAAATCCGCGGAAACCAGCGGTATACTTCCTAGACTTAGTGGTAGTCTCTCCCTGATCCGTGAAGTTTTCTAAAAGCTGTGGTATTCTCACTAAAAAAAGTGGTTATAGTACCAAAAAACAGTGGTGCTAAATAACAACACCAGTGGTAATCATCCCAAAATCAGTGGTGATACTTCCCAAGCGCATCTCGTTCAGTGAGCAATTGTATTTCCTTCTGTGATCAGTTGCATTTCCTTTAGTGAGCAGTAATATTCCCTTCTGTGAGCAGTGGTATTTCCTTCAAAGAGGAGTGATATTTCCTTCAGTGAGCAGTGGTATTTTCCCTCTGTATTTGTTATATATCTGCATCGCGAATCAAACTGATATGCTAATATCTATATTATTTATTAGTTTCATGTCCAGCATGGATGGGGTAAATATACGGTGCCAGAAGTGGGATGTGCATAAAACTTATGACGTCATCACAGAGCACGTGGAACGGGGCCGCGGAGGGATGTGCTAGAGATCGCGCCCAACTTGTCAAAATTGATTCCCAGATCAAACAAGACTTTGTTGAGTCTGTAATTCTAGGTAAGTATTTTCTACCCTGGCGTCTATTTATTTGATGAATAGATGGAAACCAACTAACCTGAAATAATTCCATATATATCGTATCAGACTGAGGCAAATTTGAATTTATTTCAACATTCACTTCTCTACAAAAAAGTCCAGACCCTGGACACAGAGTGCGTCAAGTCACGGAATCATGTTCTAGAAACACTCTCCCTTAAAAGGGGAGTATTACAAGGAGAACAACAACGACTGCATTTGATTTAAGTTAAACGAGTCCCAACTTAGTGTTTATAGGGACAATATTTGGTGATATGATCAATTCATCTGAAGTACACAGGAGATGGCGTTTGAAATATCACTGCATCTGAGGTAGTGAAAGAAAGATAATGGCCTGCCGTATGTTTTCACGGAGTGAGTCTGTAGTACATATTTATCATTTTGCAGGCGCGCCTGTCCTGGATAGATATTTTATGGGCATGAACGACGTGAAATCGGAGGGGAAGTTCGTCTGGACGGATGGTACCGACGCCGATTATCTTCATTTCATCTCTGGCCAGTCAGATGGTGGTACCGCAGAGAACTGTTGCCGGATCTGTAAAGCAAACCAATACTGGATGTAGCAAAAAACGCTTTTATTCATTTGTGAAATCAGAAGTCTGCCAAATCTTTTATAGTGGTCCCGGGTCAATGGCAATGGCTAATGAACAGACAACAGAGAGTCGTTTTAAATGGAGGAAATTCGTGTTGGTCTGAGGTAAAATCAGGCGTGCCTCAGGGAACAATTCTCGGACCTCTCCTATTCATCTCATACATCAACGACATCGTTCAGGATTTATCTTCAAACGTGCGATTATATGCCGACGACTGTATAATATACAGAGACATTGACAATGAACATGATACAGTCGAATTACAAATTGTCAGTCTGGTCCGACAAATGGATGTTAAAATTTAATGCCAATAAATGTAAATTAATGCAAATGTCGAGAAAACGGGCGAAACATCCTAGAAAATACTATATTGGAAGTCAAGAACTAGATGTTACTGAATGTGAAAAGTATCTGGGTGTTCACATATCAGACAAGTTGACCTGGAATAAGCATTGTGACTTTGTTTGTAAAAAATCGAATCAACTTCTTGGAATGCTTAAACGAATATTTAATACAAATAACGATGCTATAGCCAAGGCCTACCAAACACTTGTTAGAAGTAGATTGGAATACTGTTCAGTAATTTGGGACCCATACCAAGCAAAATATATCAACATGATCGAAAGGGTTCAGAAAAGAGCTGTGCGTCTCGTATCCAAAGATTACATTACTAGCTATGACACTCTTCGTGCATCATTGGGTTGGGCATCCCTACAACAGAGGAGACAAAACAACCGTCTAACTACATGCTATAAAATTTTAAATAATCACATAGCCATACCCTTCTCGTTATATTTTACTTATGCTCCTGCTATACACATACGGAACTATCATCCTTTTAAGTTGTATTGTCCTCCTCATAGAACGGATATTCTGAAGTTTAATTTTTTCCATCGAGTTATTGCCGAGTGGAATCTTTTACCGCAGCATATAGTTACTGCTCCTTCAGTAAGCTCTTTTAAACACCTCACCTCTACACATTTTAAAGTATGAAAGTAAAACATTTTTTGTCTAATGTATCTACTGTTATTACTATAGCTATTAATATTATTATCTTCTTACATATTTTTTAATTGATATGGTTTTATTTTTTGTAAATATGTTTTAGGGGGAGAATGTTAATATGGGCTACGTCCCACTCTTCAACCTAGTTGTAACATATTTTATTTAATCTATCTAATGTATATATTGTTACAGTTATAACTATTAATCTTATTATCTTCCTATACATTTTTATCTAACTTATAACATTTACTACTATAGCTATTAATCTTATTATCTTCTTGTACATTTTTAATTGATATGGTTTTATTTTTTTTGTATCTATGTTTTAAGGAGAGAAGATTAATATGGGTTGCGTCTCACTCTTCAACCCAGTTGTAACATATTTTATTTAATCTATCTAATGTATATATTGTTAAAGTTATAACTATCAATCTTATTATCTTCCTACACACTTTTATCTACTGTTACTACTATAGCTATTAATCTTATTATTTTCTTATATATTCTTAATTGATTTGGTTTTATTTTTGTATATATGTTTACGGGGAGAAGATTAATATGGGCTGTGTCCCGCTCTTTAACCCAGACTATATGTCAAAATCAGTAAATAAAATAAATAAATAAATGGCAATTCTGGCGGTATACAATATAACAGATATCATTCCTGACTTGTTTACTATAGTACAAACGGTTGACAGTAAACAAGTGTTGCGCGTAGTTTATTGGTTGCTTCTGATTTTTGTATGTGTATTGAATGAAAACAATAATGCTACTGATTGTGACTCAGTTGATGGATGTCTTTCTCTGGACCAAAATCCGTCCGACATGTTCTCGGGTTAGATCCTGTTCGGGACCGATATTTTCTGGTATGTTTTTTTCTTTAGAGAAAACGTCCAACAGGCTGGAAGAGAGAAATCGTACGTTTGCTTTGATGGCATATGTCCTAATATACATGTATAGTATACCACGCTTCAACTTACTGGGCGACTGGCTCGTCGCTATGATAACTTTAGGCTGGCTTGGGTGATTTGGGGATGCATAATTGCTGTCTGAGGGGTGGGTAAGCCGGGTTCAAATGTTTTTTTTCTGGGGGCTTCTCACAATACAATATGTCTAGGAGTCGAGCCTTAACAAATAGTTGAAAAACAAATCTGGTTTTGTGCACAGATGACGGCACAATTACGTCATATTTTAAAAATGCCTTTTCGGAGGACTATTCTGTCAGATTTCCCCATTTTTATTCATGCTATTTTCTCAGAAAAAAACTGAAGATCAATTAGGAAATCAGATATATTATGGCACTTTTAAACCTAGAAGTAACAAATTTAGTAGGTGGTTTTTATGACACCAGGCAACCACGAGATATTGTATGCTTAATGCAACGTTCCATGGTACAATAATTTATATTTGCAAAATTGATCAGTTGATACCGTTTCTTATTTCTGACCACAAAAAAGCTCAGTTGTCAAATAATCTTTGGGTGGATTCTTCCGGTGACAGTTAGTTACATTCATCAGTTTTCACCAAGTATATGTACGGAACAGTGCATTAGCTTGCCCAGAGACAACAACCGCTTTTATTGATTATGTCATGGGTACGTGGCCAGAGTATCACATAACTGGTTATATGTTACTAGAGGGGAGAATTATTCCAGAAAATGTTTGGGTATTTAACTAATGCTTTATCTTCCTCTTTTACAAGATAATTGTTTGCATGGATGAGTTTACTGCGAGAGTCAGTTATATAACGAAGATAGATGTAATTGCTAGTACTCTCGTTAGAAGAAATTTACAGGACGTCATGGAGAGACTTTCTTAGTGGTGTTTATAATGCATCCGAACCTAATAAACATTAGAGGGTGACCTTGACGCCCGGTTTGCGATCCCTTTGGCTAAGTTTGTTGTCATGGTGATTGTATTCAGAGGGCACAACAAGAAAGTTTTTGAAGAGATCGTTTGATAACGATTCATTCGTGATGTAATTTTGTTGTTAGATATTTGATAGAGATTTATGTTATTCCTCACTATACAGCTGAAATATTTCTGAAAGCCACATTAAATTAAATTATAATCTCTACGCAACAAGTAGGGTTAGCTGTAGTGCTAGGAGTGTGAATTTACGCTATATACGGCGATGACAGCAGAATGTACTTGCGAGGTAAGATATCTAATGCAGATTTCACGTTCACATCAAGCGAATAACCATATTCACGTCGACTATGATTGTTAGTATTTGTGTGAATATTAGCAGGATGATATTTGATGGTGAAATTGCAAGCCTACGTTAGTGCATCCTGGTGAGCTTCACATACTACAGAGCTGAATGATCCACTATGGCAGTCCACTATGCGAATCAGTCAAGTTACTAAAGTCTGTCCAATTTAATTAGTCGTCAACTTTGAAGCTTATCAAAAATCAATAGTTAACTCTGCATAATTTTTTTGCAGCGTGTAGAACAAAATTAACTATACAAAATGACTACCATTTCTACGTGATATCGACCAACTGTTCACGCTTAAAATAACTTTGCGATTATCTCCATATAAAACTCCTTTACGGTTGTTTCATGTACCCGGTCTCAATTACATAGGGAGACGTCATAATGTATCCATGATCACTGGCACAATGGTCATTGATGCCGTATAGGGTAATAACAGGTGGTCCGTTGGAGTATCGCTTATATCACATGCCCAGTGAAATTGCCGAATGATAAACCGCACACACCTCTATGACCGTACACTGCATTGTTGACCTTTGTGCAAGTACACACGAATATATTATGACGTCTCCCTATGTAATTGAGGCCCGGTACATGAAAAAACATAACTGGAGTTTTATATGGAGAGAATTACAAAGTTATTTCAAGCGTGATATATTATCGATATCAAGGAGTACTGGTGGCCATTTTGTAGAGTTCAGTTTGTTCTACGCGACGCAGAAAAGAAAAGTCATACAGAGTTAACTACTGATTTTTGACAAGCTCCAAAGTAGACGACTAATTTAAATGGACAGACTAGAGTCAGACATTCTTGTGCAGTGATTTCCTGGCGTCGTTCGGTGCATACTAGCGTCATATCTAACAATAAGTATCTAGCCAACCATCATCTATAAAGAATGAAGATATTATTCCAGAAAACAATAAAAGCACATTTAGGGGTAAACAAAAATAGATATAAATATAAGCTAATTTTCTGAAGAGGTCAACGGTTTTCTGTGATGCCATGTCCCACTTGATTCTTTTCAACTCCATTCGTTTCTTGGTAAAAGAAAGTGCCGACGACATAAGTGCTTGCAGCTGTGCACAGTCGGGACGATTTGTTACACATCGGATATCTAAGCACTATAGTGATACAGTACGAGTCCGTTTTAGAGTGTGGAAGGACTCCTGACAGGTGTCAAATATTTGGATATTTTGAAGCATGCTTCAATTTTACTTTTCCAATGTCTCATGAATGTCGTTTTATTGTTGATATTGAACTCATTTTTAAATTGTTTAAGTAGTGGTAATGGGAAGTCAACGTGACTCCTGAGATTCTCCACAATACGCTATTGTTCATTGATTTAAAGAAGTTTGTTTCTTTTGTTTCCATTGGCAAACTGAATATAGGATTGAAGCCAGGTCTGAGGAAATTGAATATCCCCGGCCAATACATGTACACTTGATGCCATGCTCCCTATAAAACTCCAAGATAAGATGACTGTACTACTTATTTGGTCTTATCATTGACCATTCAGATTCAGTAAATAGTGAGACATATCCTCCTTGACTTATGTACGAAGGAGCGAGAGGATAATTCAACTTATCTCCAGTCCGTCTTAATGTTATAGCATTGTACTGAAAGTGGTGCTGAATTCTCGATGAACGCCGACGAATACCTGCAGTGCTGTGACGTTTTCGGCTGGCGAGGGTAACTATAGTGAGCGCGCGCGCTATGAATACTTTGCGGCTGTTTGCAACAATGTTCGCATTGTTTTGATCAATGTGGAAGGCATACACCAATATATTTTGGCTAATTTAATAGAATTTCATAATAGATGTTCGAATTGTGCATGCCCAAATCAAAATAAAAACCTCGGAAGTCGGTTTCAAATTTCCGAGATAAACACCAGTTGGCACTCGTCCAGCAGTTTAGACCCTCGGCCTGTGGCTTCGGGTCTGAACTGCTGGACTGTCCTCGGGTTCAAACTGCTGGACTCGTGCCAACTGGTGTTTATTTGGGAAATTCTCAATCTTCCTCCCGGGTCTTTAGTTCTTAAATCGCCGTGGAGATTATGTGAATTAATTTCTTCTCCGTCCACGGTGGTCAATCATTAGTTCGGCATTAAACACGGCTCGCCGTATCTTACTCGATGGGACAGTTGCTAAAGGCCAGCAGGATTTGCTCACAAAGTTGTACTTATAGGGCTTATTCTTATCTCGTGAAAAGAACTAGAGGAACTGCCGAACTTCGATATTCAGGATCCATTCTACACGTATAGCAATTCACTATGGAAGAACTAAATTGGTATATTGTTTATAAATGTGAAAATCCAGTATCGTTGTTTATTTATTTTCCCAGAATCCGTGTGACAGTTTTCGTTAGATCCGAACACATTTTTTGTGAGATGCATTTTTCAAAATATGTCAATTTTAACCACGCATTGCATGGAGAAAGTTTGAAAAATTTGATACATAGCCAGCTTTGAAGATATCGTTTGATATTCAGGTGGCTTTTAAACAGTAAACCATAACCTTAATATGTTCTTACATTGATAAGGATAGCTGTCCCGTTAGAGGTAGTTGCCCCCCCTCCCCTCCCACGTGACATTTTGTCTTCTGTACCAATAAATATACAAGATAACCATAATAAACCATATATTTTATAGTTTAGAATTTTGATTTCATTTTTTGGCCAAATGTTAGACAAAATAGTGAATATGTGAATGAAGAAATAAAACAATAAATGACCGATTTTGACCCTCTAACGGGATAGCTATCCTTAAGAGAAGTATCCAACCAAGTCTGCTTCGTGGTCTGCCTGTGGATTGCCAGTGAAATCACGTCACGGTTTGATTTCTTTGATTTCCAATGAATTTACTTTCTTAAAATAAAATCACCTCGACTTCAACAGTATTTACAAACTGATCATATGCGGTATATATATTGCATGTTACAAATATAAATAAAGTAACATATTTAAAAACTTGTATACAAGCGAGAGATGCGACGATTTTCCTTCTGTTACCAGTTGATGAGATGGTATTGTGTCATATTCTGTTGTCATTCCATGACACACGACCAAGTTTTCTTTGATCAGTTTTCATCTATCCGTATGAAAGACCATAATTTTATACAAATTCTCCGGTTGTACATTTTCCTAGATCGTGTGTACGAGTAACCAGTTTCATTTGCTGGCAGCACTCGGTCATATCTACAATGATATCACTGCCTTTCACAACCGTGAACTGCATTCCATATGGCATGTTAGAATGAAAATCTGGGACATCTGTTTGATCTGTTTGTTTTTGGAGCTTGTTGTAATTCGCAGATCTGGAATTCGACAGGCTCTCCTGAGCTTGTAGCCTATCAGTATGGATATGACTCTATGACACATGATGCAGAGGAAAGAGAGACATTGCAATGGTCTTGCTCAGCTCTTTTCTCAGACGTCCTGGCTTATTTTATATGGCAACTTGTGCATACCATCACTTGTTTCTGGCTATGATAGGTGTTAATGTTACATTTTGGGCCAGATGAATTTTTGCCGTATTTTGCAATACTCACGAACCATTATACATCGAACATTGTAACATTGTCGAAGAACACTTGGTCGTGTCTCCCTGGTTTTACGAAATTAATCATTCATTTGGCGACGTAATGCAGTTTTGCTTTTTCTAACATGTCATTCCATGACTTGAATAATTTCGCGAGATTAACTTTTAAACTTAAATTTAACATTAGCGCGAACATCCATAAAATTAACAATGACATATTTACACTGAATAAGTTCCAAATCACATTTCGTCTGCACTGCGTGTTTACTTACATAATAGGAGCACTGGCAATTATCATGTCGATGTGATTGGAACACTTATTTTCATTGGTATAGGTCTAGGATCAGTCACAATGTGGAATATTGTAAAGCATATCTCGTTTGTCCAAAATTGAATTTGTGAGTGTGAACCTTGGAAATGCGTACCCCAGTTATCACAAGATTTCAAAGAAATTATTTTGCTTGTCTGTAAGTTTATTTACACAGGAGCATGAGTATTAGAGTTTACTAATTAATTTGTAAGTTTTGTTTTGAATGTAAATCATTACATGTATATTATGTTTATATAGTATTTTCATAGATGAGTATGTATGGTAACGTGTTTGCTAAATTTTTGGTGTAATAAATCTGTTGAAAAGACATGAATTGATTTCTAGTTCTCGGTAAAAGGAATACCTTTTCAGCTTCCTATTACCGGTAAAGTATATAGACTTCGACCAATTAAAATCTTTTCAAGTCCTGGAAAATGATCGTTGGCAGAAACCAGAGAGGCAGAGATGGTCAGCGAGAGATTCACAAGGAGTTCTTCTGATTCATCAACATTTGTTTAAATACAGTCCACCATTTAAGGACCAGGGAAATGACACGTTTGCAACACCCGCTCAGGTCTCTCACAAGAACTCCATAAAACACTCCATCCCTGTCCCTAAGACAAAAATCCTTAAAATTTAAGGAATATGCCCCGACTATTACACCAGAGGAATATTCCTTAAAATTCAATAAGGAATATTCCGTAACATATTTTGGAATTTCCTTAACATGGTAAGGAATATTCCTTAGTTTTGTTGAGAAATATTCCGCTGCTGTAATAGTCGGGGAATATCCCTGAAATTTTTAAGGATTTTTTTTCTGTGAGGAATCTGCATATGACACTTGTAGTGAAAACTTGGAAAAGATTCAAGGTGAAATGCACCACAAAATCCAATTCAACATATATGCCTCAGCACTCTATTGTGTTCGGAATTAGCAAATGAAGCTGCTTGGGATATGTAGACGTCAAATATAATTTATATTCGATTTAAAGTAGATCGTATGATCAGATCGCAATGGCCTTTCTAGGTCAGTAATGCGATAAAGTTTCGGATGAAAATGAATGAAGACAAAGACTATGATTTCTGGTCGATATATTCTATTAGACATAAACAGGATATACACGTTCTGGAGTTCCTTATGAAATTTTAGATTTTTCGTTAACAATCCTTGGAATTACACTTGAACAAGGGTAGAAAAATTCTGAATTTTTAAAGGGGATTTCCATGGTGGGGGGAGGGGGGCGGGTACATCTACTTTTGGAAAAGCCCCTGTTCCTTGTCGATCAACATGCCGTGTGATGTTGAAATTTGTTGATCTTCTATCTGCTGCTTTTCGAACAAATGTGTTTGTGACAGCTAAATTTGATGCATTTCTGACTGGGTCTTGGAGATTTGTGGATGTGAATTTCTGGTTTGCTTTCTGACGCTTTATATCCTTCATTGAATGGCATTAAATCGCACGACATGTTACTGGTCTAATCGCAAATCCGCGGGAATTGGCATGGCGATTGCATTTAGAAGCAATACAACATAAACGATACTTTCAATTGTTCGATTTGCGATTTCGTATGTGGGTCACATAACTATCATTGGTATGTGCCCTCGTCAGTTTAGTGAAATGGCTCTGTAAAATATTTAATATTTCTAGATATATTGCCAACGCCACAGTATCTCAAATTGTTTAGAGCAGAAAGAAAAAAACAACAATGACTGTTCACCACGTATTTTATTTTAGTTCTGAACAAAACAGTTTGAATGACAAAGTCAGAGGAAGATAAGATGTGAATTATAACATAACGTCTCCCCAGGCACAATCCTGTTCAACTCCAAGGTTGTATTTGGCTCCCTGTCCTCCTTTGTAAGTACTGGTTACAATTTGAAGCCAACCACTCTCTCCCTGCAAATATATAGAACACATGTTTCATTTCGGCTCTATGCTCGTCAAAACTACGGTATATACCAACATAGTGCTGCTATATCAAGCTATACAAATCAGCTTTCCAATGGGAAGCGCTGTTTCAGTGGATGTTAGAAACCATGTACATGTTCATGAGAGATGTCAGGTGGGTTTGCCCAAAGAATGAGTTTTCTCATAACTTCGGCAGTTCATGTCGTATATTTAAGATTTTGAAAAAAAGACATCGTTTATTTATTTCAAAATTCATGATGCATTTATTAATTTCCAGTTTTCCAGAGAATCCAGGAGAAGTAGAAAGTGCGATGAAAGTGCCATAATTAGAATGGGTTGGGCTTTCATTTCATTTTGTTGGGTCTTTATAGATTTTGGTTGGTTTTCATGTTGAGAAAGGAGAAATTGCGTTGTTTTTCCTTTTTTAATACTCTTCACAGTTTGAAAGTCCTTACATATAAACTTTAGTTACAACCAGGCGAATCGGTTCCAAACTGATGCGCGAATAGCGACAAGATTTTAAAACCAAATGTTGTAGCTCTACTCAAACCAATGTATATTGTTAAAGCACCAATTACATGCGGAATATATATTTTTATTCCGAACAGCCAAACACAATAAGAAACCAATCAAAACAGACTAAAATCATTAAAATCAACCCTTCTTGGACTCTTGTCGTGGAGTAGTGTACATATAACTATGGCTGTGTCCATCATGAAAATAACAGGTGAGAGCAAGTTAGTAAGTAGATGAACGTATACCCATGGCTGACCCCAGGAGTTCCTCACGATCCAGTATTCGACATTCGTGGCAGCGTCCACACCCCAGCCTGCCACAGATATGCAATGGTTTAACTGGATAAAAGAAAAAATATTATTAATAATTATTACCAATGAAAGTTATTTTAAATTAAGAAATACCAATATCAGCTTCAAATAATTATGCTATACCAATATCGGCATGAAATAATCAAGATATACTGATAACAACATCAAGTAATTAAGAAATATTAATGTCAGCATCAAATAATCAAAATATACTAATATGAGCAAGAGATAATCATGGAATGCTAATATCAGCTTGAAAAAATCTAGTTATATCAGCATCGAATAATCAAGAAATAGTAACACCAACAATAAGTAATCAAGATATACTAACATGAGCATCAAATAATCATGGAATGCTAATATCAGCATGAAACAATCAAGATATACTAACATGAGCATCAAATAATCATGGAATGCTAATATCAGCATGAAACAATCAAGATATACTAATGTGAGCAGCACATAATCAAGATATACTAATATCAACATGAAATAATCATAGAATGCTAATATCAGCATGAAACAATCAAGATATACTAATGTGAGCAGCACATAATCAAGATATACTAATATCAACATGAAATAATCATGGAATGCTAATATCAGCATGAAACAATCAAGATATACTAATTTAAGCAGCACATAATCAAGATATACTAATGTGAGCAGCACATAATCAAGATATACTAATGTGAGCAGCACATAATCAAGATATACTAATGTGAGCAGCACATAATCAAGATATACTAATGTGAGCAGCACATAATCAAGATATACTAATGTGAGCAGCACATAATCAAGATATACGAATATCAACATGAAATAATCATGGAATACTAATATCAGCATGAAATGATCTAGTTATATCAGCATTAAATAATCATGAAATAGTAATCTCAAAAATAAATAATCAAGAAATACTAATATCAGTATCAAATAATTAAGAAATACTGATATCAGCATCAAATAATCAACTTTAATCAATTTGACGGGCCACATTTCTACATTCATATACATGTAGGTACCGTACTTTGAGTAAAACAGAAACAGAAAAGTGTGTTTCAATTTGCCAATTTCGCTTATGGTAAGACACGATGGACGGTAACTATCCAGTCTTGTGAAAGACTGTACATCTTCGGAGAAAATGCTGTTATCAACATCACCAATAGTAATGTATAAGTTATACAACGTACAGAAGGTTCTGCATGAAATTCCTGGTATATACCACCACGGTATTGTTCCAAGCCAGGGGTAGCCATGATACCACAACTACAAATAGAAAGAAAAGAAATTACTAAATCACATATGTATAGCAAGCCGTTTTGGTAATTAGTTCATTTTTTATATCAAAAATACTATTTTATTTCAAAAAAAAATAAATCTTTAGTTTCGTTATCAATAACGATTTTTGATGTCATGAACAGATTTTTTTTATATGAGCAATAAACCAGTAAATATCAAAACGACGCACATATGTCAAGCCTTATGCTGTATGTGTATTTGCTCGTGTATTCTTTTATATAAAAAAATCTATTCTTGATATCAAAAATAAAATAAGAATTTTGGATATCAAAAATATAGTTTTTTATAACAAAAATAAAGGAATAAATATCAAAACGGCGCACATTTATTTTTGATATAAAGAAGTTCTTGATATCAAAAATATCTTCGAATTTCGGATTCTAGAGCTATGTTTCTAATCATCGGCATGGCTAACAGTTATGGCAGTTACTATGGATTATTCACCATCACTTTGCATCCGCGCGATTATCTAGCTCCGCTCCGTTTCTCACCATGATAAAGTGTGGACCATTTACGCCTCTTGGTCGCTTCGTATCTGTTTTCTAATATTGTCCAATCAATATGTGAAAAAATGTGCCTTTTTTATAAAAGCATGCAATTTGGCATAGAGATACATCGTTGCCTGGGAGCATTTCTAGATATGGAGCCACCGCGAACTTTCCCCATGTAGGACACAGTGGCTATTTTCCAAAAATGGAACCCATATTATCATCTAGAGTCTTGCGCAGTTTCATCTGTTTGGCAATATTTTTCTTGGTCAATTTTCAGATTATTGATAGAATGTCATATATCAAGGTTAGACAAGTCATATACCCACGACGGCCATCGTGGATTTCAAGAGGGTCACCAGCTGAATCCGTTTCAGTCAAGAATTCAATAGCCGCCCAATGAATGTACATTATTTCTGTCGATACGCTTCTATTTAAAGGATTCAGCACGAAGATTATTTGACAATAGCTATTGTGTAACACCGTCCATCTTGGATTTCCAAGAGGGCCGCCATCTGAGCCGTATTATAGTTCATAGCTATATATCTATTCCAATGGCCACTCGCAAACTTCGAGGCTAAGATGACTCCACTATAGATAAAGTGAATCCCCAGGAGGGCATTACAAGCCATCTCGTGTTTCGAAGTGGCGACCACCTGAAATCATTTTGTCAAAGTTTTATATTATATTATCAACTTGATTTGGAAATAAAGCCTTGAAATTTTCATAAACACTAGTCTCTCATCATGATTATATGTCGGTCCACATCATGCGAACATATCTTAGAATCTGGGAAGTAGAAACGCATACACTTCTGATGCGAACTCGGGTGTCCTAGCTAGAACACAAGAGACAGAGAGTACATGCGACGGAATGATAAAATGTTAATGGGAACTACCATCATCTGAGCATGACAGACACAAGAGTGCATACGACAGAATGGTCGAATGTTTTGAAGCGTATCTCCGTATAGCTTACCTAACACAATAATGAAAAGACGTGACGGTAGTCCAAATACGGACACCAGAGCCACACAGTGTACATACGATGAAATTTGTGTATGGACGACGGCTGAATATTGAATGACGCACTAGACGCTTGTATTGTACAACAAATTTCCCCGTAAATAATTCGTCTTCATCATACATCTAGTTGAATGGTACATGTTATTCGACTTTCAATTATCGTCAACGATGGGCTCATCAAAGCATATAATAGTCAAAGTTTTAATGATGCCGACAAGACAACAAGATTTTCAGGTCATTCAAATTCGATGGACATTTGCAAAACTCGCAACATGCTTAAGGATACTGAGCTCTCTTGCAAAAACTTTTGCACACTCTCTAGAATTTGTCTTTATCAAGTCGAAAGTATCATAGCTATGGTAATATATATATTTATTGAAAGCAAATGTCTTCCAATATATAAATTTGTTCACTGCAAACCTGTAGGTCGTGAAAATATTCAGATTAAAAAAAAATTGATTTAAAATTCCCTTTTAAACCCTATTTTCAAAATAATATTCAACTTATCGTAACTAACATCATCATTTCCTGTAGTAGACAACGCCAACAAGAAATCCGTGTCTCAGTTTTATCAATTTTGGTTTATTGACATTTAATGGAATATTTCTTTACAAAATTGAGCAACTAACAATTTTGAACTTTGAAATTGGATTAAATGTCAATAGAATAAGAACTAGATCAAAGTTGTCAAAATTGAGACACTGATTTCCTATTGGATTTGTCTTCTACAGAAACTGATGAGTTGAATACTTTTTTGAAAATAGCCAATTAAAAAAGAAGGCTCATTTTTTTAAATTAATTTTTTAAAATTCAAATATCTTCACAAGTTACAGATTTACAGTGAACACATTTATATATTTGAAATCCTTCAGAAATGCGCTTTGAACAAATATATACATTACTATAGATATAATTACAATTACAAGCGTCTAGTCCGTCATTCATAATCCAGCCGTCGTCCATTAGAGAATATTCGCGTCCATAATCCGAAGACCTATTCCATTTTCCATATAACAGTATTAGCACCAAATTCAAAAAAACAATCATAGTATACATAAACGTAGGCTTGTTTCCTGCAAGAGAGAAGCGGTCAACAGTTTTCAATGATGCCGGCAAGACATCATGATGTTCCAAAAATATCAAATCCGTATCGCTGATCAGTATTCTTAATCCGTAATATTCGTTTTAGAGTCGTTATCCAAAAAAGATGTATCTGAGCCACGCTTTGATTGTGACTGTTCATATGAGCACCATGAGGATATTGAAGTACATGTGTTCATACGGCCCCTAGCCCCGGGTTAAGCGGAATTAGACACAAGTTACGAAACGTAGCGCCATAGATCTTGCACGCTACTTTCGTACTTTGCTATCAGCATGCGATATGTATCGCCAAATTTGAGAAACTTTGAGTGGAGGCGCTTGGTGGAATAGCCCTGTTTTATAAGTTTCTGCAACAATGTTTTGTGACGCTGATTAAAATCATCACATTTAACACAGGATCTAGCAAATGCTACTAAGCGAGATATGTATACGCTATATGCAGGTCCCACTGGAATATTACTATCCAGAAAGGGATAGTTTACGATGTCGAAATTGTAATCATCTCTTTTGTCATAAAGTCGACGAGAGAGAATGCCCGCTTCATTTTTGTAGATATAGAGATCTAAATAAGATGTGCCTGTAGGGCTATCTGTAGTTTCCTTCAAATCCAGTGAAGGTGGATATATATCCTTCACTGCTTCATTTATATGGCGTCTAGTCCGTCATTCATAATCTAGCTCCGCTCCGTTTCTCACCATGATAAAGTATGGACCATTTACGCCTCTTCGTCGCTTCGTATCTGTTTTCTAATATTGTCCAATCAATATGTGAAAAAATGTGCCTTTTTTATAAAAGCATGCAATTTGGCATAGAGATACATCGTTGCCTGGGAGCATTTCTAGATATGGAGCCACCGCGAACTTTCCCCATGTAGGACACAGTGGCTATTTTCCAAAAATGGAACCCATATTATCATCTAGAGTCTTGCGCAGTTTCATCTGTTTGGCAATATTTTTCTTGGTCAATTTTCAGATTATTGATAGAATGTCATATATCAAGGTTAGACAAGTCATATACCCACGACGGCCATCGTGGATTTCAAGAGGGTCACCAGCTGAATCCGTTTCAGTCAAGAATTCAATGCCGCCCAATGAATGTACATTATTTCTGTCGATACGTTTCTATTTAAAGGATTCAGCACGAAGATTATTTGACAATAGCTATTGTGTAACACCGTCCATCTTGGATTTCCAAGAGGGCCGCCATCTGAGCCGTATTATAGTTCATAGCTATATATCTATTCCAATGGCCACTCGCAAACTTCGAGGCTAAGATGACTCCACTATAGATAAAGTGAATCCCCAGGAGGGCATTACAAGCCATCTCGTGTTTCGAAGTGGCGACCACCTGAAATCATTTTGTCAAAGTTTTATACTATATTATCAACTTGATTTGGAAATAAAGCCTTGAAATTTTCATAAACACTAGTCTCTCATCATGATTATATGTCGGTCCACATCATGCGAACATATCTTAGAATCTGGGAAGTAGAAACGCATACACTTCTGATGCGAACTCGGGTGTCCTAGCTAGAACACAAGAGACAGAGAGTACATGCGACGGAATGATAAAATGTTAATGGGAACTACCATCATCTGAGCATGACAGACACAAGAGTGCATACGACAGAATGGTCGAATGTTTTGAAGCGTATCTCCGTATAGCTTACCTAACACAATAATGAAAAGACGTGACGGTAGTCCAAATACGGACACCAGAGCCACACAGTGTACATACGATGGAATTTGTGTATGGACGACGGCTGAATATTGAATGACGCACTAGACGCTTGTATTGTACAACAAATTTCCCCCTAAATAATTCGTCTTCATCATACGTCTAGTTGAATGGTACATGTTATTCGACTTTCAATTATCGTCAACGAGGGCTCATCAAAGCATATAATAGTCAAAGTTTTAATGATGCCGACAAAACAACAAGATTTTCATGTCATTCAAATTCGATGGACATTTGCAAAACTCGCAACATGCTTAAGGATACTGAGCTCTCTTGCAAAAACTTTTGCACACTCTCTAGAATTTGTCTTTATCAAGTCGAAAGTGTCATAGCTATGGTAATGTATATATTTATTGAAAGCAAATGTCTTCCAATATATAAATTTGTTCACTGCAAACCTGTAGGTCGTGAAAATATTCAGATTAAAAAAAATTGATTTAAAATTCCCTTTTAAACCCTATTTTCAAAATAATATTCAACTTATCGTAACTAACATCATCATTTCCTGTAGAAGACAACTCCAACAAGAAATCCGTGTCTCAGTTTTATCAATTTTGGTTTATTGACATTTAATGGAATATTTCTTTACAAAATTGAGCAACTAACAATTTTGAACTTTGAAATTGGATTAAATGTCAATAGAATAAGAACTAGATCAAAGTTGTCAAAATTGAGACACTGATTTCCTATTGGATTTGTCTTCTACAGAAACTGATGAGTTGAATACTTTTTTGAAAATAGCCAATTAAAAAAGAAGGCTCATTTTTTTAAATTAATTTTTTAAAATTCAAATATCTTCACAAGTTACAGATTTACAGTGAACACATTTATATATTTGAAATCCTTCAGAAATGCGCTTTGAACAAATATATACATTACTATAGATATAATTACAAGCGTCTAGTCCGTCATTCATAATCCAGCCGTCGTCCATTAGAGAATATTCGCGTCCATAATCCAAAGACCTATTCCATTTCCATATAACAGTATTAGCACCAAATTCAACAAGCAGCCAGAGGATGCTAGGTCCCCCGCCGAAATGGCAGCAATATTTTTTAGCATTGTTGGTCTTAGGGGATATACATGAGGGAGGCAACTGCTGCTTCATAGGCGTTGGATGTGGAAGGGTCTTTCTGCCTTCCCAATTTTTAAGATCAACTCAGAACGATTGACTGAAAGTTGATTGCTTCTGTGATATAGTTTCCATGCAGTGAAGCACCGAGAAGCATCCCCAAGTGACATCTCAAGGCATTATCTGCAAACCAAATTTGACGAGAAGCTGAAGGCATCAGCCTGTTGCCCGGAAACCAAATTTTAAACTTGCCACCAGTTGTCGCCACCTGTAGGTGCAAGTGAGCGAAATGCAATCCCAAGCATCATCTCATGGCATGGTAGCCTACATGTATTAATTAGCCTATAGTATCTTCTACAGGGGGCTAATGATCGGCTGATGCAGCAACAACAACATTTTCCCAGTTAGACGGCAGATTCAAAAACGAGGCCGCGCTATGTCATCAGTCAACTGAGACAGTCACGTGGTTGTGTATGAAGATTGGGGTGGGTCTTATCTAATAGTGATCCAATGAAAATGCTCGTATTAGTTTAAAATGGCGGGGTCGAATGACCAATCACTGAACGGGAGACAGCTGTCCAGTATGTTGACACTGTCTGTTAATACAGGGGCGTCGGAAGCAAATTCAAAGTGGTACGGCCACTATCATTGCACTTTAGGTGAGGATCCAGGGGCTGCCCAGGCCCCAGATGCTCCTGGGGTCTAGATCGCCGAAGAAGCGTTCTGGGCGATTTCTGGCGTCAATCAAAATCACTCTGCATTGAAGTATATTTTTAGTTCTTTCCTAACCCTTTTACCATTGAAAACGCAATCGATGGTGGTTTTCTGCGATGCTGAATTACAAAAAATTGTGTATAGTATAGTACTTTATCCTAGGCACATCGTGTAGAAGTAACCGAGATGATGCATCGATAATGTATACCAAATTTTACATTGAGCATTTGAACAGTGTCAGAGATAGAGATCATGAATGATTTTACATAAATTAAAGATGGTT